>PVHP010006421.1:0-60511 GCA_004024765.1 Zapus hudsonius | reverse complement strand
ACAGGGGACCATGGATAGCCTAGTATTCAGCCAGGTTCTCCTGGCCATGCCTCTGGATAATCTCATCCACCACGGCTCTTACAATCTTTCCGCCCCCTCTTCCGCATAGTTCCCTGAGTCGTGGTGGATGAGTATTAAGGCTGCTTTAAGGTTGTGATCTTAGGGGTCTTCGTGTCGAAATCGTTGGTTTCTGTCTCACCATTTTTTAAAAATATTTTCTTCCCCCCCTTTTATTTTAGGTTTTCCAAACTGACTTTCACTACGATTCTCAGGGTGGGCTGGCACTCCTGGGCTCAAGTTTTACTTCGCTAAATATCTTCCCTTTCTAGAAAGATTAACTGAAAGAAAGTACAATATTTCATTAAATTTTAAAACAGTAAAGTCCAAAAAAGCATATCCATTATATGCAAATTGGTGTCTTTTTTCCATAGTAGAACGTATTGAAAGGTAGCTAAACTCAGCAGTAATTTCAGGAAAAAAATGAGACTGAAGGCAGAAAACACTAAGAAAACATACCATCCCCTTGTCCTCCATGTCCAGCTCATAGACAGGGCAGGGATTGATCAATGTATACATTTTAGTCAAACTCAAAAACATAAAATGTTATTTTCCAAGGTTTTGAATATTTAAATGCTTTTTATACCATTTTTACTATGAACAGCACTGAAATGAATCATACTTAACATAAAACCCTTTTCTGTTATAGAGAGAAATAGCTCGAAAACTTGCAAATCCTAAGCAGCCAACAAATCCTTTTCTAGAGATGGTCAAATTTCTGTTGGAAAGAATTGCACCTGTGCACATTGATTCTGAAGCCATAAGGTAAGCCAGGATGTATACACAATAAAGACAGGTGATTATAGTTGAAGATTATGTTTTAATAAGTTTAAAATCTGAGCCTCTACAGATATCTGAAACCTGTGTCCATCTTGTTGCAGAAGCATGCACATCCAAGTTGAAGGAAGGGCTCCTCATAAAGCCTTTTATTATTTAAGGCTTCTTGTATTTTTAGTCTGTGTGCTCATGTATAAAAAAAAGGAAAATGGTACTCGCTTGCAAAGCCCACTGACACAAGTTCAGTTCCAAGCCAGTCATGTAAGCTAAACACAAAAAGTAGCATAATCACCTGGTGTTCATTTATGGTAGCAAGAGGCCCTGGCTCTCACACACATGTATGTGCAAATAAACAAGTAAATTTTATAATCTAGACCATTTAAAAAAGGAAGTTTTAGATCTATATCATCACCTAAGTTGAGTTTTTAAACCATTTTAATGGTTACATAGTTATCTATAATGTGTACATCTATATGTAGTGCAAGCTTCTTTTTTTTTTTTTTTTTTTTTTTTGAGGTATGGTCTCACCCTAGTCCAGGCTGACCTGGAATTGACTATGTAGTCTCAGGGTGGCCTTGAACTCAAGGCAATCCTCCTACCTCTGCCTCCTGAGTGCGAGTGCTGGGATTAAGGGAGTACACCACCATGCCCGGCTTTTTTTTTTTTTTTTTTAAAACACAGTCTCAACTCTAGCTCAGACTGATCAAGAACTCACTGTGTAGTCCAGTCCTCAAACTAACAACAATCCTCCTACCTTAGCCTTCCAAGTACTGAGATTATAGAGGTGTGCCACCATGCCTGGCCTCGGTAGTGCATTTGTGTATGTTTATCTGTGGGTGTGCTTATATAGGTGTGTTACACATGTGTGCATATGCATGGAAGAGGCAGTCCTTTCCATATAGGATTAAACGAATTCTAGGTCAGCCTGGGCTCGAGCGAGACCCTACCTTGAAAATAATAAAGTAAAAACAGAAGTTTTTATTGATAGCTTCCCTAATCCATTATTATTCTCTCCATGCCTACCCTCATATCTCTTTTCCCTCTCAATTAGTCTCTTGTTTCAGTGTCATCATTGGCTTCATAATTGTTTCCTTTAATATAGATGGCTCAAGTTTTTATATAATTTTTATAGTCTATTCAGCACTTTATACAGAGATGTATTCTAATTGGAGATAGGTCTTAGATTTTGAAGAATTAATGAAACTTTCTCAGAACATGAAAGCTAAAAGCTCCAATTGTGACTCTTTTCTCCTGCCTTGGACATTTTTTTTTAGTAGCTGTATCTGTGTATCTTTATATGTTTTGGCGCTGTGTACCAATTGTTTATTGTTAATCCAAAACTTCAGAGCTTGGGCTGGGGAGGTGGCTCAGCAGTTACTTGCTGCAGTATTGGCCTGCAGGCTTGTGTTCCATTCCCCAATACACATATGGTTTCATTTTATTTCAAAAAATTCTGAGGTAGGCACCTTACCAAATAGATGCTTTACTATTACTGCTTTGCTGTGTATCTCATTAAAGTAGTCAGTTGTTACCCAAAAAAAGTGTGTGTGTATATATATATATATACATACATATATAAATTCTGAGGTAATGAATGGATGTGCACTGGTAGTAGTAGCCCAGTTTTTACCATAACATTATGTTTGACTATTTTTTTGTTGTTGTTGTCCCTTGAGGCTGGGTCTCACTCTAGCCCAGGCTGACCTGCAACTCAATCTGTAGTTCCGTGCTGGCCTCGAACTCCCAGTGATCCTCCTCCCTCTGCCTCCCACATGCTAGGATTAAAGACATATGACAGCACGCCTAGCTTGACTACTTTTTAATATTGATTTTCTGGGGCTAGAGAGCTAAGTCAAGTGATAAAGTGCTTGCTTCGTGGGCATGAATCTACTGAAAAATGCCATGTATGGGGCATGCACCTGTAATTCCTGTATCATGAGATTTAATGACCCTCCAGTGAATCCTCCTTGCTGAGCTCCAGACCAATGAGAGAGCTTTTCTCAAAGGAGGTTTACAGCATTCCTGAAGATGATACCTTAGGTTGTCCTCTGGCCTCCACATTCATGTACATCCACATACATATACCCACACACATGCCTACACATGCCCATTTAAAAATAGCTATTTTTTAAAAGATTTCCTGATATGAGTCCCCTTGACAGATAAGAATGCTGAGATACTACAGTTTTGTAAGAGCAAATGGCTTGTCAATAGTTATTTTCCCATGTCAGTGTCCTTTACTGTGTACTCTGTGTGTGTGTGTGTGTTGATCTCAGTATCAGTGCAAATTATCTAAGTGTGTATTCTGCCACTAAAGCTCACTCCCAACCTTACACCATTGAATTTTATTTTTAGGTTGTATTTTAAGTGACCCAGACTGGCTTCAAATTAATTCCCTGTGTAGCTGAACTTCTTATCCTCCTGCCTCTCTTTTCCTAGTGCTAGGATTATGGCACGCCCACCATACCTGGTTTATATGCTGCTGAGGATCAAACTCAGAGCTTCATGCATGTTAGGCAAACACTCTACAAAGTGAGCTGCATCCCTAGCACCCTGTACCATTGGGTGTTAATGAGCTGGATCAAAGATATGATGTAATAGAAATAGCTGCTCTTTTGGTATTGTTTTTATTTTCAAGGTAGGGTCTCACCCTATTCCAGGCTGTCCTGGAGCTCATTTTGCAGCTTCAGGGTGGCCCCAAATTCACGATGATCAGCTTCAAGCCTGCTGGGATTAAAGGTGTGTGCCACAACACCTGGATTTAAAATAAGCACATATTAATGTTCAAAGAGATGTGCGATGGCACCGGGAGACCAATGCCTGCATGAAACTTTGCAGGGTTTCATTGCTTCAGAAAATTAGAAGTTATTTGATCCTACATGTTAAAAGACCAAAACTGTTTCGTTTGTTTTCAGAAGTATCATTAGTTAATCAAGAGTAAGCATCTTGGTTAGGATTTCTAGCAAACTGATTTGATGAGAATGTCAGTTTATTAATTATACTGAGGAACAAAATTTCTTATTTCTTCCACTTAGCCAAATCATCATGGAATATATTAGATTACAAATAGAGAGGATTTGTTTAGTCTTTTAACGTAGTTTTTTTGGGGGGAGGGAGGAGGACTAGTTGTAAAGTACATTGTGTAACTGGGGATGAATAAATAACCCAAAATGTGTGGGTTGGTATGTTGTTAGATAAGGCCCCATAAATAGCACATCTAATAGGTAAAGGAAATGGGTCTTATAAGAATGAGCCAGGTACAAACTGAGGAGCAACAGTCCAGATCAGTGGGTCCATGTGTTGGTTAATTGAAGTATTCTGAGTTTCAGATTCCTCATTTTTTAAAATTAAGAATAGGGCTGGAGAGATGGCTCAACAGTTAAGGCACTTGCTTGCAAAGCCTAACACAACCCAGGTTTGATTTTCCAGTACCCACGTAAAGCCAGATGCACAAAGTGGCTCATGTTGTTGGGAGTTTGTTTGCAGTGGCTAGAGGCCCTGTTAACCCGTTCCCTCTGTCTCTCTCTCTGTCTCTCTCTCTCTCTCTCTCTCTCTCTGTCTTTCTCTCTCTCTCTGCTTGCAAATAAATATAACAATAGTGAGGCATGCTAAACATGTCTTTAATCCTAGCATTTGGGAGGCTGAGATAGGAAAATCCATGATTTCAAAACCTGCCAGGTTAGCCTGAGCTAGAGTGAGACCCTACCTTGAGGGTTATATAGGAGTGGAAGAGAACAATAATAACTACTCCATACTTAAAGGTATTGAGGGGCTTATATATGAATACATGTAAAACAACATTATGTCTCTCATATACTAAGTGCTAACCAAATGTATTAGCTAGTCCTTCCTAAAATGGTGTAGGGTTTTTTTTTTTTTAAATAAGAAACGATTGGTAGTAGCAGAAAATGATTCTAAATATAACCATTTTTTATTTTGTTTAGTAGTTTTTGATAGACCCAATATTGTGTAGTCTTAAGCATGTAACAACAGTTCCTTAAAGTTTTAACAATACAACCACCACTTTTTGTTTCAGTGTACTCCTCCCATACCTGGCTTTTATATTCTTCCTGTGACCTCTTGCACAATGATTCCTAAATCTTGGAGGGTGTGACAGAGGTGCCATTTAGTACTAAGCACTTAAACGTCTGTTGTGCTCAGCACTTTGACAAGTTTTTTGTAACTTCCCCATTAGTCTCCATCATCCACACAAAGAAGCTTTTCTAACCAACAGAGTTGGCTTTATATATGGAAGTGAATATTGAATTGCTTACATAAATATCCCTGTTTGTATGTTACTTAATTTGTTTTATCTTTCAATAGAGTCATAACTATTATTAAAGCTATACTTTTTTGGGGGGAGGATAAAATAAAAGTTCACTTACCAAGTTGAAGACACCCACCCTACATTGCAGAAACTTACTTACTGTGATCTTTTTAGATTCTGTATGTATGTTTGTTATGTATGTTAGATTCTGTATGTATGTTTGATACAGACTTACTAACTTAGTTTTTTTCTTTTAATAGTGCTCTAGTAAAACTGATGAATAAATCAATAGAGGGGACAGCAGATGATGAAGAGGAGGGTGTAAGTCCAGATACAGCTATTCGTTCAGGACTTGAACTTCTTAAGGTATATTTGAAATAGCTTTATTTATTTCCGTAGAGACATATTTTGCATCCTTTTTAGTATATGTAAGAAAGTCTGTTTTTTGTTTTTTGGTTTTTGTTTTTTTTTTTTGGTTTTTCAAGGTAGGGTCTCACTCTAGCCCAGGCTGACCTGGAATTCACTATGTTCTCAGGGTGGCCTTGAACTCATGGCGCTCCTTCTACCTCTGCCTCCCAAGTGCTGGGATTAAAGGCGTGTGCCACCACGCCCAGCGAAAGTCTGGTTTTACTTTAATTTTTTTTTTTAATTTTACATTAAATTAGTGAAAAAAATTATTTTTTTTATTTTCTATTTTTTTTATTGTCCATAATGAGTTACATTGTTTACTGGGCCAACAATGAGTTGTTATCCCCAATTCCTCATTGCCCTCTCTCCCCAGTCAGCTGGATATCCTCCTCCGTGGGCCTTCTGGATCAGTGTTTGTGGTAGGGGGACCATGGATAGTATTCAGCCGTGTTCTCCTGACCCAAGTTACTGAGGGGTGCCATGCCTCTGATAATCTCCCCCACCACGGCTCTCACAATCTTTCCGCCCAAAAATTAATTTTTATCTGGTAGAAATTACATCTTTTTTGTTTGTCCTTTTTTCCTTCCAAACCAAGTCTCGTTCTGTACCCCAGGCCTGCTTTGAACTCCAGGCCATCATGTTGCTGCATCTTGCCATGTGCTGACTTAGTAAGCATCAGAGCTTATAAAAATAATTTTTGTTAATATTCTTACATAATAAAATAAGGTCTTTTCTTTATTTATAATGTGTATGCCTGCTATGCTTGTGGTTCTGTGTGTTGAGTAATCTTTTCTTACAGAGAAGCTCAGACAGTTGATTGCCCATTGGAATTGTTCCATGACATCATCTGTATGATCGAGGAATTTTAAAGCAATTCATAACCATCATAAATACAAATTAAGAGCCAGGTGACTAAATAATTATATTTGGAACTTCAAGAAAACATTCCTATACTTAAATAAATTTATAATCTGAGAATAGTTATGATATTGGAATATCACACTTGATAGTAAACAAGTTATTTTTGCATTCCAAGTAACACAATAATCTCAGCACTCCGGAGGCAGAGGCAGGATGATCCCTGTGAGTTTTAGGCCAACTGGGACTGCAGAGTGAGTTCCAGGTCAGCCTTGGCTAGTGAGAACCTGCCTTGAAAATAAACAAAACAAAATCTCCTTTTTTGTGGATTAGAGGTACTATCTACTCCTAAAGCTGTATCTATTCCTCCAGGTTCTCTCTTTCACACATCCTACCTCGTTCCACTCTCCAGAGACATATGAGTCCTTGTTACAGTGCCTAAGAATGGAGGACGACAAGGTTGCAGAAGCTGCAATACAAATTTTTAGAAACACAGGCCACAAGATAGAAACAGACCTTCCCCAGATACGTTCGTAAGTATGTTTTTTTTTTTTATGGTAAACACAAAAGGTTTCTGTGTGGGGCCCATTGAATCGTCATTTTTCCTAAATCGGCAAAGATGGGAGATGGGAAAAACAACCTACAGGGAGAAGATACTTTTATCTTGCTTGTTCTTATCTCACTCCATCTCCTTTCAGGTAGATAGTCACAGAAACACAAAAAGGCCAATACAATCTTTGGATTATAACAGTAGGGGGAAAAGTTTGGATTTGTTTCCTTATTTTAATCTTGCTAATATAAACAGTAATAAAGCTTAATTAGAGCTGTCTTTTTCACTAATATTAATAGTAATGTTAGTCTCACAAGTAAGTTCATGAACAAAAAACAAAAGAATGCTTAGTTATGAAGGCTGTTTCGGCCTAGAAATTCCTATCCTGCCATTCCAGACATCCATAGAGAAAAACTTGAGGCATCTTCATAAGTATACTAGGTTTATACTGACTAGAATATGTCCCGTTTCTGGTTGAGGCATATAGACTGGGGCCTTGGATATTGCTATTAAAGATAAACCTTTCATAAGAAGGCCTCTTACAAGTCCTTGTTTAATGCCATCAGTCTTATGATCTGTAATGTAGGACTTTTTAAACCTGTATTGAAATTTCATTGAAATAAATATTTTTTTAAGTTTTTCTTAAGCTTCTAGATTTTCATTTATTTTTTGAGAGATATTATGGGCACTCCAGGACCTCTTGGAGCTGTAAACTCCAGACACCTGTGACACTTTACATGGGTACTGGAGAATCGAACCTGCGCTGGGTGATTTTTGCTGTCAAGCACCTTTAGACTGAGCCATCTCTATAGTCCTCAAGTTTTATTTTATTGTATAATTTTTTGTCTGATTATAAAGTACTTAAGGGCTGGACTTTGTTTGCAGCTACTGGAGGCCCTGGTGGGACAGTTCTCTCCCCCCCCCACCCCCTCCTCTTTCTGTCTCAAATAAATTATCTTTTTTTTTTTTAAATATTTTTTTAAATATTTATTCATTTTCAAGCAGAGAGAGAGAGAGAGAGAGAGAGAGAGAGAGAGAGAGAGAGAGAGAGAGAGAGAGAACACCAGGGCCACCACCTTGTGGGTCTGGTTTATGTGGGACCTGGGGAATTGAACCCGGGGCCTTAGGCACTGGAGGCAAGTGCCTTAACCGCTGAGCCATCTCTCCAGCCCTCAAATAAATTATCTTTTAAGTTCATTGTAAGAGCTGAAATTGGGGCTGAGCATGCAGTTTAGTAGTAATAGTGCTTTTCTAGCATGCACAAAGCTTTGATAGGATTCCCAAGCATTGGTGGAGATTTTTTAACTAAAAAAAAAAAATTCATTGTTTTGATGTGTGTTTTATAAATGTTCACCTCTGTATATGTCTATTTTTATATGAGTTCATACAAATGCACTACTACATTCCATGCTTGCAGACTATAAATTGTATTTCTGTATTGTTCTATGGAAACATTTTTATCTCCCATGTTAGTATAGTGGCATCAAATAAGTAAATAAATAAATCTGAAATTTTTATCTTTAAAACCCAACCTTAGCTGGGCATGGTGGTGCACGCCTTTAATCCCAGCACTCAGGAGGCAGAGGTAGGATTGCCATGAGTTTAAGGCCACCCTGAGACTACATAGTGAATTCCAGGTCAGCGTGGACTAGAGCGAGACCCTACCTCGAGAAACCAAAAAAACAAAAAACACTATTTTCTAATTCTGTCTGTCACCTTAGGAGGCTTATATGCATCTTTGTACTTTAGCTTCCTCATTTATGCTATGGCTATTATAATATTCCTTTTTGGGTATTAAAATATTAGTTGAAAGAATCTGTGTAAAGACATCTCAAATGTTATCAGATTTAGATTCTTGTAGTCTCATTTTGCCATACTATATATGTGCACATGCTCACTTTCCCTTGTGCCATTTCAGCCATTAATACAACTTGGCCCTGTGCTACTTAGTTTTCATAGCTACTTTGAATTACAAATTACAGAAAAAAAAAAGAGAAAAAAAAATAAAAAAATTACAAATACTAGGAAAATAAATGTGATAATATATCCTAGGCAAGTTATACATTATAAATTACCGGTGGCTTCTTTTTTAAATAGACTGAGACATTGGAGTTTTTGGCTTGTCTTTGGGACAGAAAGTGAGCTTTAAGTCCTTCTGTAGATCAGATAGATTGTAAGAATCTCACTGGGTGTGATGGTGCACATCTTTAATCTCATACTGAGGTAAAAGATGGAGGCTGAGGTAGGAGGATCTCTGGGAATTTGAGGCCAACCAGAAACTAACTAAATGAGTTCCAGGTCAGCCTGGGCAAGAGTGAAACTACCTTGAAACACCTCCCCCCAAAAAATATATATATATATAAATATCATATATACATACATACATACATGCATACATGCATACATACATACATACATACATACCAGAAAATTCCTTGGGGATTTATGTGCTACTAAAAAACACAGCACAACAGATTGAGATGATGTAGTATATTCTTATCAAAATACTCATGTAACTTAAAGTTTATTAGTTGGTGAATATTCATAGTGTGTAGGAAAGCATGACACATACTGTGCAGTCTGTTACCTAAATGAAATTCAATATCCAGACGTATATGTCTGACTGAACTGCCTCTGACTGGTTTTTCTTCTTGTGTTTTTGTTTCCTGTAATGTACATATTAAAAAATTAAAATAAAAGTTCTTTTTATATCTTATTTAATTTATTTTTTATTGTCCATAATGAGTTAAATTGTTTATTGGGCAAACGATGATTTGTTATCCCCAGTTCCCTGATGCCCCACTACCCCATCCCCAATCAGCTGGATATCCTCTTCCTTGGGCCGTCTGGATCGGTCCTTGGGGCAGGGAATCATGGATAGCTTAGTATTCAGCCCGGTTCTCCTGGCTCTAGTATGATGTTACTCAGGGGTGTCATGCATCTGTATATTCTCTCTCACCATGCCCCCTCTTCCGCTCAGTTCCCTGAGTTGTGGTGGGTATTAAGTCTGCTTTAATGTTGAGAACTTAGGGGTCTTTGTGTCGAAAATCGTTGGTTTCTGTCTCACTGGGTTTTCCTGTTGATTAATTGGCTGTGGCTGTGGGTCCCTTATTCATCCCATCATTCTCTGCGAGGTTCCATATGGATCCTCCACGCTATGACTGTGGTGGCTCATCTCTTGCCAGGATCTCAACTATCGGCCTAAGGTCGGTTGGAATGGTTAGATGGGCCATAGCTCTCTTGCTGCATTCTGAAAAATACAAACACAATCTCCATTGGAGAGTGAGATCAGTGTAGGTTAACAAATATACACAATTCTGGATTACCTAGATTCTATTTTTAGAAGCCTCCCCATCAATCGCTCCCATAGTGCATCTTTTCTTTGGAGCCCAAGAGTCCTAAGCCCCCAGTTCCAGTTATGGGCTCCTCCTCACTAAGTGGAATATTTCGCCGAATTTAAAAGCTGTTGATTGTCTTCCCCCATGCCCAGGCTCCTCCATTGCACAAGTGCTCCTTTCTCTGTTCACTGTTCTCTCCCAGTAGGAGGTGTGGTCAGCCTACTCACAGCAGAAGGCTGTTTCATGCCAGTGGTCTCTGTTTGCTCCAGCTGTTGTTGGCCAGCTTCCACTGGCAGCTTATGCAGTTCCTTCCAGCACTACACTAACTACCATCTGGGGGCTGGTTACCATTCCAGACCTTGCAGGGTCTCTTGATGCTGATCAATGGCATTCTGTGGTTTCTTCAGCAACAGGATTTTTGCCTCAGGCCTGGGGAGGGCACTCAAGAGCTTTGACAAAATTCTGTCTTGTTTTTGGAACCTCATGGGTCCCTTTGGTCAACAGCTCAGTGAGGGAATGAACCGGTGACTGGGACCAGGGGTTGTCAAACTGATCAATTATTCACAGTCTTAGACTCTCTCCCCTACTACTCATGGCCCATCTTACCAGTTGACGCCCACTACTTGCTCAATATGTTACAGTATGCTCGTGAGGATTTTATGATTTTGAACCCAATTTGGTTTAGCCACATGCTTAAGTCATTCCCCTCCCCCATCCCTTCCCCCTCATTCATGACCTCTCACGTCTTTCTACTAGTCTACATAGAGATTACGGTTAGCCTGGTTAAGGACCGCATATGAGGGAGAATATGCGGTTTGTCTCTCTGTTCTTTTGAGACATCACTTAGTAGGATCTGCTTAAAGTCAGACCATTTTTCCCTAAATTTCGATATGTCATTTTTTTCTTTGAGCTGAATAGAATTCCATGGTGTAAATATACCAGAGTTTTGTTGTCCATTCCTCCATAGAGGGGCATTTTGGGTGATTCCAATTCTTTGCTATTATGAATTGAGCTGCTATAAACATAGTTGTACAAATGTCTCTCTCCTGAGAAGTGACATCTTGTGGGTAGATGCCTAGTAGAGGGATAACTGGGTCCATTGGTAGCTCTATGTCCATTCTGCTGATGAGTCTCCACAGTGCTTTCCAGAGCGGTTGAACAAGTTTGCAATCCCACCAGCAGTGAATGAGGGTTCCTTTATCCCCGCATTCTCGCAATTTTTTTTCTTTTTGGTTTTGCTTTTTGGTTTTCTGAGGTAAGGTCTCGCTCTAGCCCAAGCTGACCTGGAATTCACTATGGAGTCTCAGGGAGGCCTTGCACTCATGGCAATCCTCCTACTTCTGCCTCCCCAGTGTTGGGATTAAAGGCGTGCGCCACCACGCCGGCTTCTCACCAGCAATTATTGTTGTTGGTTTTTTTTATGATTGCCATTCTGACTGGGGTAAGGTGGAATCTCATTGTGGTTTTTATTTGCATTTCCCTGATGCTTAAGGATGCTGAGCGCTTTCCCAGGTGCATAAAGGCCATATGGGTTTCTTCCTCTGTGAATATTCTTAAAAAACCCACTACTTTTTTCCTTTGTATGTATGTGTTTGTTTTGTTTTTGTTTTTCAGGACCTTAATTCCCATTTTACATCAGAAAGCAAAGAGGGGCACTCCACACCAAGCAAAACAGGCTGTTCACTGTATACATGCCATATTTTCTAATAAAGAAGTCCAGCTTGCACAGATTTTTGAGGTATATATAATGCATAGTATATGTTTATATTGTCTTTATTTTTATATTTCTGATTTGACAAAGATTGAATCTAGCTTTTTATTTTAAATGCTATTTATATGTAGTCCTTTGTAATATAAATTCATTAAGATCAAGGATACTATCTTATTTTATTTTGATCTTTATTTTCAGCCTTTAGTTTAGAGGATGTTTATATATGAGAATATTCTTCTTAACTGTAACCCTGTTGGCCTTGGTTAATGAGTGACTTAGTTAATTGCCTTGTTTAAGTTGTAAGAGCCATACTTTATTATTAATCCTTTTCCCAGATCATAGGTGTATATATATGGTCTTTGGTCTGATTATGCTTCCAGGATAGCATTCCTCTAACTAAAAAGTGGAGATGGTATCAACAGCATTCAGTGAACTCTTATCTTTTTATGACTCAAAGTCAATTAAAATGTTTTCCCAAGTTAACAAGACCACAAACAGCAAACCTAATGCAGAGCCATTGAAAAACAGTGCAGATTTGGTGAATGAAAAATGTTCCTCTTTCATGTGCTTTGTTTTTTTATTATTATTATTCATTTTCAACCAGAGAGAGAGAGAGAGAGAGAGAGAGAGCGCATCAGGGCCACCACCTTGTGGGTCTGGCAAATGTGGATAGTGGGGAATTGAACCCAGGGCCTTACGCACTGGAGGCAAGTGCCTTAACCGCTGAGCCATCTCTCCAGCCCTCATGTGCTTGGTTTTAATAGTTTTCCCATATCTATTTTTTTTCCTATATTTATTCACTTTTGTTATTCCAGTAATTGAATTATGGACCCAATATCCATTGTGGTCAAAGTTGTGATCCTGTCATTAATGCAAATTGTTTTGTTTTCTTTTTCATAGCCACTCAGTAGGAGTCTGAATGCTGATGTACCAGAACAGCTTATAACTCCGTTGGTTTCATTGGGTCACATCTCTATGTTGGCACCAGATCAGTTTGCTTCACCAATGAAATCTGTAGTAGCAAACTTTATTGTGAAAGATCTACTAATGAATGACAGGGTAAGTTTCTTATTTAATTACATTTGCAATCAAGAGATTTAGACTGTCTACATCTTTCTCAGAAATGTTTCTATTTTTCTTAATATAGAATGTATGTGCTTTGGGGGTGTGTGCATGCGTATTGGTTTGTGTCAGAGGTTGAACCCAGAAACTCTTAACATCAGGCATGCATTCTTACCACTGAGCTACATCCCAACTCTGTTTTCCTTTTAAATTCTTTTATATCTGTCCTTATTTAGTAAATCTCCAAATGTCTTTCGGAGTTTGGTATACCTTTTATTTTGTTTGTTTTTTAAGAACTTAGTGTCTTAAGAAAGGTGAAAATGGCCCAGCCATGGTTAACTGTAATTCCAGCATTTGGGAGATGAAGGCCAGAGGACAAAATGCTCTTATCCAGCCTGATTACATAGTGAATCAACAGTCTCAAACAATACAAGGGCTGAAGATATGGCTCTGTTAATAAGCCTGCAAAACATAATGGCCCAATTTTGATTTCCCAGTATTCATGTAAAGCCAGACACACAAAAGGGGTGCATGGATCAGGAGTTCATTTACAGTGGCAAGTGGCCTTGGTTCACCCATACTTCCTTTCTCAAATAAATTTTTAAAAACAGGGAGAGTAGGAAGAATTACGGGATATTTGGGCATTAACAGAGTCAGGGTTAGAATGAATATGTAGCACAGCAAGGCTCTGGCTTCCAACTGACTTGAATTCCTACTCCCTTCGAAATAAAAAAGATGAATGAGAACATGACAGATGAATCATGAATTAAAATATACATTAAAAATGTTATTATCCTTAGCTTCAAATTTTTTTTTTAACTTGAGACTTTATTAGATGAAAATATTTATATATCCTCTATTATTTATTTCTGTGAATGGCCACTCTGGAGTCTCTCACCTCTTCAGAGGAATGCTTGGCTGCTTTTATTTTTAATTATGATAAAACAAAATCCTAACACTTCAGAAAACTCAAAATTATCTCCAAAGTGTCCGGATAGGGACTGGGGAGATGGCACAGTGGTTAAAGACAGTTGTTTACAAAGCCGACTGACCCTGGGTTCAATTCCACTTAAAGCCGTGTGCTCAAAGTGGCCCGTGGATCTGGAGTGCATGTGCAGCAGTGACTGGTCTTGGGTCACCTGTGATCCGTTTCTCTCTCAAGGAAATAAAACTTTTTCGTTTTTTGAGGCGAGGTAGTCTCGTTCTAACCCAGGCTAACCTGGGGTTCACTATATAGTCTCAGGCTGGTCTTGAACTTTCAAGATCTTTCCACCTCTGCCTCCCAAGTGCTGGGATTAAAGGTGTGTGCCACCACACCTTTTTTAAGAAATAAAATTTGAAAAAAATACATAATAAAAGGAAATAAACTTTGAAGCCAGGCATGGTAGCACATGCTGTTAATCTTGCTATTGAATATCTTCTTTGGAGAACTGTCAATTCATGTCCTTGATCATTTTCAGTTGGATCATTTGATCATTTTACTGAGGTAGGTCTCATGCAGCCAAGCCTGGCCTTTATATACTGATTGTCTATCTCTACCTTCCAAGTGCTGGATTATGGGAATGTAGCATTGTTCTAGCAAGATTCTGTATATATTTTGTTGGTTTTTTGTTTTGTTTCATTGTTGTTGTTGTTCAAGGTATGGTCTTACTCTATCTAGACCAGGCTTACCTGGAATTCACTATGTAGTCTCGTGGCCTTGAACTCCTACCTCTGCCTCCAAGCCTGACTTCTTTATATATTTTAGATATGGAACCTTTGTCAAGTATTTGCCAAATCCAGGATAATGAAGATTTTCCTCTGTATCATTTGCTAAGAGTCTGTTTTATGAGGCAGAGTCTCACTCTAGACCCAGCCTTTCCTCAGACTCATATAGTTCCAGGTGCTACCATGAAAAGCATGTACCACCATGCCTGGGTTAGCATCACTCTTCATTCTTTTACATGTTGATACCTAGTTGTTTCAGCAACATTTGTTGAGAAAGTCTTTTCCCCAAATATTGGCCTTTAGCACCTTTTTCAAAAAGAATGGGCCATGTAGTCAAAAGGTTTTATTTTTCATTCTATTGCTGTGTACGCCTATCCGTCCACTATCTACCACACTGTCTTGATCATTGCAGACTTGTAAGTTTTGAGATTGTAAAGTGTGATTCTTTTGAATTTGTCCTCCTTTTCCAATATTTTTGTGGCTTTCCTATAGATTTTTCTCAGTGCATACCATACATTGCTCATAATGAAAAACTTGATAAGCAAAAACTTTAAAAATTTTCTTCATTAAAGCTTAATTTCTTCAATTGTCTGTAGTCTACAGGTGAGAAGAATGGGAAATTATGGTCTCCAGATGAGGAGGTTTCACCCGAAGTACTAGCAAAGGTAATGGCTTTTTTTTTTTTTTTTTTTTTTAATGAGCGTAACAATTGACAGTTTTTACTGAGGTGTTTATTTTTAAATCCACAGAAAATAGTTACTTGTTTAAGAAAGGCCATGCTAGGGATTGCACCCAGGGCTTCACATGTAAACAGTACCTCACTCCTGTGTGTGGGTGTGTGCAAATGTATGTCAGTGTCTTCAGATCACCTTCTTACTGAGACTGGTTTACACAGAGATTATAGAATGTCAGTGCCCAAGAGTATCTCATGCCTAACCACACATATGAATAAGAAAATTAGTATTCTCTTAGCAACATTGATGAACTTCAATAGAGCTGATTACTTTAATGAAGTTGTAGCCTTCTATCACATTTTTAACTTTTTATTCATAGCTTCGTAATTACAGACCATAAACCATTGATTCCCTTCTCCCTCTCACCCTCCCCCATGTTTCTTCTCCCCCTCCCAATTAGCGTAGGTTTTGTTTCAGTGTCATCATCTTTTCCTCGTTATGTATAGGTATTATCAGGCACCCATGAAATCATGAATATCGAGGCAGTTGTGTTGTAAGCATCCCTACCCTTCCTTTGGCACATAGGATTTTTTGGTTTTTCGAGATAGGGTCTCCCTCTAACCCAGGCTGACTTGGAATTCTCTATGTAGTCTCAGGGTGGCCTTGAACTCATGGTGATCCTCCTACCTCTGCCTCCTCAGTGCTGGGATTAAAGGCGTGCGCCACCACACCTGGCTTGATTTTTTAAATTTTTAATTTAATTTGGTTTTTCTTGGTAGGGTCTCATTCTAGTCTCAGGATGGCCTTGAACTCACTTGACAATCCTCCTGTCTCTGCCTCCCTATTAGGTTTAAAGGCATGAGCCACCATACCCACCAAAGCTCATCTGATGATTTTTGTTGATTGGTTGTCATATATTCTGTCAATTCTTTTTTTTTCCAAGTTGTAAGTGTAATAAATAATAATATTCAGATGTTTTCACTAGCTTGTAGCATATTGTTAACACTATTTCAAATAACTGGCTGAAAATAATTATAGAAACTGCAAAGCTTTTGGTCAGCATGTTAAGATGAACCAGACTTAGGGGTTTCTTCAAACAGTTAATCAAAACTCAAAAAATTATGAAAGCCTTTCTAAAGATTTTGTGTTTTGTTTTGTTTTTGTTCTTTGAGGTAGGGTCTTGCTGTAGCCCAAAGAGTTGTTTTATACATATACTAATTGTGCATTTTATTGGGCACATAAGATTTCAATACATATATAATGTGTAATAATTAGACCAGGGTAGGTTACATATCACCTCAGACATTTTTCATTCATTTGCATTGAGAGCATCCAAAATCTTCTCCACTAGCTACTTTGAAATACACAGTTAATTATTGTTTACTAGTTACTGAATTGTGATATACATTTACTCGTCCTATCAAACTTCATTTCTGTATCAGTTAATTGTCCTAACTCCTCATTCCATTCCTTCCCCTACCTCACATCCTGCCTTGTCTTCAGTAAACTACTCTGAATAGTCTTTCAGTTACATTATTTTAAAAAATCTTCTCCAGTGCATTAGTGTCAAAAGTGATAAGTATTAAAAATACCTTGTGAGTTATTTATAATACTCATGTGTCTTGTTTGCATTGGAGAGGGGTGGGTTTTAAGATAGAATTCTTACTCTAGCCCAGGCTGGCCTCAAACTCATGGCAATCCTCCTAACTCTGCCTCCCAAGTGATGGGATTATTTGCCTTTTCTGTTGCAAATAAGAACACTTACTTGGGCTGGAGAAATGGCTCTATGGTTCAGGTGCTTGCCTGCAAACCCTAACGACCCAAGTTCAATTCCCCAGTACCCTTGTAAAGTCACAAAGTGGTGCATGCATTTGTAGTCTGTTTGCAGTGGGTGGAGGCCCTTGTGTGTCCATTCTCTGCCACTCATCTATCTCTTTGTAATCACAAATAAATATATGAAAAGAACACTTCCTTAATGAAATTGCTTAGGAGATTAAGTAAATAAGTATACATACAGCTCGGGAAACTGCCTGGTACAGATTCAACACAGAATGAATATTCTTGGCTTAAGCAATAAAATGCGTCGGCTAATAAGGAAATTCAAGACTCTGCTTAAAAAATTAATCTTCCCTCTGGTTGGGATTTTTCAGTTGCTTTCTTTTTTTAGCATGTTAATATTTTATAGGTACAGGCAATTAAACTTCTGGTCAGGTGGCTGCTGGGTATGAGAAACAACCAGTCTAAGTCTGCCAACTCAACTCTGCGGTTGTTGTCAGCGATGTTGGTTAGTGAGGGTGACCTGACAGAGCAGAAGAGAATCAGGTGAGAGTCAAGAGTGTGCATTGAGTTATTTACCTAATAAATACTGAATGTTGTAATTACACTACTTTTGGTCAAATCTTATGTACTTCAAATTTATCTCTAGAATAAGTTTATTATTGCTAGTATTTTTTATTTTTTTTTTTTTTGAGGTAGGGTGTCACTCTAGTCCAGGGTGCCCTTGAACTCAAGACAATCCTCCTGCTTCTGCCTCCCAAGTGCTGGGATTTAAAGGCATGCAGAGATAGGGAAAGAAAGGGCTGTGTGGGTAAAGTACTTACTGCACACACATGAGGGCCCGAGCATGCTGGTAATTAGAATAGCCTGTAATCCCTGTGCTCAGGAGATAAGAAACAGACCCGTCCCTGGAACAAGCTAACTAGACTAGCCAATTGGCATGATTTGGGGTTAGTGAGAGACTTTTTCTCAATAAATTAAGGTGGACATTGCTCAGTAGATAAAGCATTCACTGCTCAAGTCAAGAGTTCCCAAGTTTGATTTCTAAACCCCACTTAAAAAGCCAAAAAGCTTTGTAATTGTAGCACACTGATTCTGGTTGTGAGATGGGAGGTAGAAACAAGAGAGCTTCCTAGAAAACGCAAGCACAGTAAGGTACAGAGCAAGAATCCAGAAAGGCTGGGGTGGTGGTGCATGCATTTATCTTAGCACTCTGGAGGCTTAGGTAGAAGGATCACCATGAGCTAAAGGCCAGCCTGGGCTTCAGTGAAACCCTTCAATAAAACGATTCAGAGGAGACTGGAGAGACGCCTTAGATGGTTAAGGCATTTGTCTGCAAAGCAGAAGGACCTGAGTTCGATTCTCCGGTGCCCACTGTAAGCCAGATGCACAAGGTAGCCCATGCGTCTGGAATTTAGTTTGCAGTGGCTAGAAGCTCTGGCACGTCCATTCTTTCTTTGGCCCCCTTTCTCTCTCTCTCTCTCTCTCTCTCTCTCTCTCTCTCTCTCTCTCTCTCTCTCTCTCTCTCTCTCTCAAATAAAAAGTAAAGATTCAGAGAGAAAAACTGCCTCAAATGAGGTGGGAAAGCAAGGATGGTTTCTAGGGAGATGGCTCATTGGTTAAAGGTACTTGCTTCCAGAACCTGCCAAGTTTAATTCCAATTCCCCAGACACACAGTCTTAACATTTTCAATGGCAAAAGACACCTGGGCTGGTGCACACACACACACACACACACACACACACACACACACGCACACAAATATCAAACAAGAAATGATCTATCAGTGGTCCTCTGAACATCAGATACACACTATGGCAGGTGAGCATGCCAACACTTTAAAAATTTAAAAAACACACATGAAGTTATTCTTATGCCTCCACATACACAGATGCACACAAAAAAGGAGAGTAGAAGCCTGATGATTTTCAATAAAGTTTACATATCTATAGATGGCGTGTGCATGCACACAAAGAGAGAATCAATTATTTTCTATACATAGCCATTTCTACTCCAAATTTCTAACATTACCAGCTCATTGTGGTTCTTTTAGTTTTTCGGTCCTGCAGTTCCTTGTTTTCTTTCAAATACTTGATGTCTTAAAGGGATCAAGAAGCCTCCATGGAGATGACTAAATACTTTTACTTAAGATACAGTTATACAGAGGTTTAATCACTTATGTGATCAGTATTTACTGAGCCCTGTTAGATATTAGGTACTGCTGTCATGTATAAGTAACAAAATCCTTTCTAAAGAGTATAAAATCAGGTAGAGATAAAATATAAGTAATTACATTATATGAGGTTTATTAATTTAATAAATTGAAGTGAGCCATTTTAAAATACTATATTTGGTCAAGTGAGGTGACACATTCAATCACAGCACAGGGAAGGCTGCGGTAGGATCACTGCGAGTTTGAGGCCACTCTGAGACTACAGAATTCCAGGTCAGCCTGGGCTAGTGCCTACCTTGGGGTTCAAGGACCAACTTATTACAACAGAATAAGTCAACAGTTGCCTTTTATCAATAGTGATGATTAAATTTGGGTTGATATTAATGAGAATTTTAATTTGGTGTAACTGTATAGTTTTAAAAACACATAATGGAGCCGGGCGTGGTGGCTCACTGGGGAGGCAGAGGTAGGAGGATTGCCTTGAGTTCAAGGCCACCCTGAGACTACAGAGTGAATTCCAGGTCAGCCTGGACTAGATAGAGCAAGACCCTACCTCGAAAAAAAAAAAAACAAAGCACACACACATAATGAGCTCTTACAAATTAGTGATACATAGATAAGCAGGATCCACAATGGAGGCTAAATAGTAGGAATAGACCTGGAAAAGATGCTTGAACATCCCTCTACGCAGCTAAAACAATTTAAACACATAATACGTCTTTCCCCTATTAAATTAGGGGAAAAGATTAAAGAATATTTTCATGGTCATGAAAAGGTTCTGTCATCGTTGCAGTCAGATGAATCTCCAAACCAGGCTCAATTTGGGGAGGAAAGTATTTATTCTAATAACAGACCAAGGGGAAGTTCCAAAAATGAAGGATAAGGCTGCCCCCCCTTTCATAGATCCAAGCAGAGAGACAGACCCAGCACCTTCAAAGCAAACAAGCACACTGTAACTCACAAACAGCAGGAATGCCAGACTCCA
Source organism: Zapus hudsonius (assembly GCA_004024765.1). Taxonomy (NCBI): domain Eukaryota; kingdom Metazoa; phylum Chordata; class Mammalia; order Rodentia; family Dipodidae; genus Zapus; species Zapus hudsonius. The sequence goes on along the minus strand of PVHP010006421.1, from coordinate 40,168 downwards.
GATGCTTTTTGCATATTTGTCACTGGAATTTTACATCCAATAGAAATACCTTAGGTCCAGACCCCAGGAGTCCTGGCTAGAGTGACACCTCCTCCAGCCAGAAGGCTGGAGACAATTGACAAGCTTTAATAAACTTTGATTCTATTGGGGGATGAGTGTAAATTGGTGTCCTCTTTGCAGGCTTGTTGGGCATCTTAGGGTTATCACTTGACTCATCTCTTTTTCATTGGAAGATCATCATACAAAAATATACACACAAACATTCCACCATTATTCATAACTAAAAGTAAAAGAATGGTTAAGGCTCTTATGTGGCAGAATATTAAATCTTAATTAGGTGATGACAGTGTTATCTTGGGCTCTAAAATTAGATACCTACACAACACTGCTCTGCATTTATTAGTTGTGTGATCTTGTATACAGCAGTTGACTTTCCAAGCTTCATTCTCCACATATGGTCAGATTAAGTGACAAAAAGTCTTCAAAGCCTGTCACAGTATCAGCACGCAATAATAGCTAGATTGATGTCTGACTTATCTGCTAAAGAAGCTGTTTCAGAATCTCTTATTGGTATCAGTGCTCATTTTTAACAGTCCTCTTTTAAGAAGTCATGTTTTTCTCTCTTTGCTAAGCAAACGGTTCAGTGAGCTCAAGCCAGCTTTTCTCATTTCCTACAGTCTTCAAAATAATAAGACAGGCTGAATTCCACATAGAAATTGAAGTAGGACGAATGTCTCTCACCCGATGTTCTCCAAGTTTTCCCATTTAGGTAATAGTTCACAGGGTGAGGGGTGGGCAAGCTGAGGTTTTTGAAGTTCCCTTCGGAAGCTTTATTCTTTGCAAGGAAGCTAGCCCAGTGACTCTGAGGCTGTGCCTTTGTGTTTGTTATATCCTTTTCTATTGGAATTGCCACTCATCAGACAGGTTCCTGTCCTGTGTATATGTGTATATTATAGAGTGTGTGTGAGCCGGATGTGATGGCACACACCTTTAATCCCAGCACTCGGGAGGCAGAGGTAGGAGGATCACTGTGAGTCCAAGGCCAGCCTGAGACTACCTAGTGAATTCCAGGTTAGCCTGAGCTAGAGCGATATCCAGTTCTTTGTTCATTAAAATCAACTTTAAAAAAATTTTTTTTTGTTAAAATTATTTTCAATAAGAGAGAAAGCATGGGTACACCAGGGCTCTTACCACTGCAAAGAAACTCCAGGTGCATGCACCACTTTATGTAGGTAGTTTGGAATCAAACCCAGGCCTTCAGGTTTTACAATCAAATGCCTTTAACCATTAAGCCATCGCTCTAGTCCTAAATCAAGTTTTCTAAAGTGAATATGTTTTCTTGAAGTGATGGCTACCTATTTTTATTGAAATGGCTGTTTCTAATACAGTAATTAGTTTGCTTGGAAGACTGTATTGCTTGGCTTGGCAGTGGTGAAATATCTTAAGTAGAGCATGAAGAAATAGAAATAAATTTGGTTTTAGAAAATTACAGTGGTTTGAGTTTCCCTTTTGTTTGATTAGTTCATGGACACAGTAGTTTCTCATGCATCATTATTTTAAGCACAAGTTATCCATTTATGCTCAAAAAGGAATCAGAACATTTTTATATATGATAATGGTTATAGGGAATGTTTATTTCTTTTTTGTTTGTTTATAGTAAATCTGATATGTCTCGCTTGCGATTAGCTGCTGGTAGTGCCATAATGAAGCTTGCTCAGGAACCTTGCTACCATGAAATTATTACCCCAGAACAGTTTCAGCTATGCGCACTTGTTATTAATGTAAGTAACTATCTTATTTTACCGAAATACTTGTCCTCAAAGTTAAATCCATTTACTTTTCTATGAGTACAGATTCAATTAATGCATTAGTATACAAATATTAGATAGTGCTTTTATCTATTAAAATATATTCCAAATATTAAATTATTTTTGTTCTAGTATGAATGCTATTTTTAAAAATGACAAAATGCTTAAACTCCTCTTTTAGTAAATATTTGCTGATTTTATAAATTTTTGTTCTTGTGCTGATATAGGATGAGTGTTACCAAGTAAGGCAGATATTTGCTCAGAAGCTGCATAAAGCACTTGTGAAGTTACTGCTCCCATTGGAGTATATGGCGATCTTTGCCTTGTGTGCCAAAGATCCTGTGAAGGAAAGGAGAGCCCATGCACGACAGTGTTTACTGAAGAACATCAGTATACGCAGGGAGTACATTAAACAGAACCCTATGGCTACTGGTATGTAACTCATAACTGCATCATGTGTCAGTGAGTGAGTGGCGAGCATTATATTTTCATTATAGTTTATTAAAGTGAATTCTTTAGAACATTTATTGTAGTTATGATACACTTAAAAACTAAAGTGGGAGAGCTGGAGAGATGGCTAAGTGGTTTAGGTGTTTGTCCGAAAAGCCTAACGACTAGAGTCTGATTCCCCAGATCCCCTGTAAAGCCAGATGCACAAGGTGGTACATGCATCTGGAGTTCATTTGCAGTGAATCCCTGGCACACTCATTCCCTCTCTGTCTTTCTGTATCTCTGCTTGCAAATAAATAAAAATATTTAGCCCGGCGTGGTTGCGCACGCCTTTAATCCCAGCACTCGGAGGCAGAGATAGGAGGATTGCCGTGAGTTCAAGGCCACCCTGAGACTACATAGTGTATCCCAGGTCAGCCTGGGCTAGAGCAAGACCCTACCTTGGGGGGGGGGGGGAATCCCAGCACTCGGGAGGCATAGGAAGGAGGATTGCTGTGAGTTGGAGGCCACCCTAAGATTCCAGGTCAGACTAGACTGGAGCAAGATCCTAACTCGAAAAACAAAACAAGAACAATAATAATAATAATAAAGTGTTGTGTTTTGAGTTCTATCCATTTGTAAAACATAAAACTGTTTTATATGGCTGAATTTTTCTTATGAAATCAATAGTATGGCTTAATTTGAACATATTGCTCAGAGTATATTAATAGTCTCTTAGCATGGTTATGTCTTCTTACTTGGGTTATTTATTCATCTTTGTAGCCTTAATTTCATTGACAAATGAAGTAAAAGTATTTCAGTATCATTTAGGTACATGTCTGTCATCTAAATAACTAAGGGGAAAAACATGGAAAGCAAGATTATTAGAACTCAAACATGGGACGATCTTTCTAAAGCTGTTGTTAATGAAGTGTATTTTTATTTTAGAGAAATTATTATCACTGTTGCCTGAATATGTAGTTCCATACATGATTCACCTGCTAGCCCATGACCCTGATTTCACAAGATCACAAGATGTTGATCAGCTACGTGATATCAAAGAGTAAGTAATAGTTTTCAAGAATTCCACAAATTGATTTTTCAAATTTTTTTATTGTTAATAATTACAAATACTGTGTGAACAAGTCTTGTGTTGGTAATCCCATTTCCTCACTCCCTGCCCCAAATCTCAAATTAATTTTTTAAACTATATTTTTAGTTGGCATACAGAGATTTTAGTGATTATTCATCCTGGTATTTTCTAAAACAGTTTTTTATAGTTGTCTCATCCCTTCCACTTCTCCCCACCATTGTAAATTGTAAGTTTTGAGATTGTCAAAATTATTTTCATTTAATCAGCCCTTTCTGATTTTGAGGTAAGTTAGTTGGTTTAGTTTTTATATTAGGTATACTTTAAAATGGTAAAACAACAAATTTTGTTTTAGATGTACATATATGTAGATATTCAGCTCCATGTAAAAATGTTGATTTTGGCCTGGCATGGTGGTGCATACCTTCAATCCCAGCACTCGGGAGGCAGAGGTAGTATTACTGAGTTTGAGACCACCCCGAGATTACATATTAAATTCCAGGACACCCTGGGCTAGAGGGAGACCGTACCTGAAGTGGGGGGTGGGGGGAAGAAATGTTGCTTTTGATACAATGCATAATTCATTTTTATTTTATTTTGTTTTGTTTTTCTTTTCTTTTATTCAAGGTAGTGTGTCACTCTAGCCCAGGCTGATCTTGACCTTGCTCTGTAGACCAGGCTGACCTAGAACTCATAGTTATCATCCTACCTCTACCTCACATTGGGGTTTCAGGCATGTCAGATTGGTTTTCAAATTGCTTTGTACTTCATGATGACCTTGAACTTCCCAATCCTCCTGCTGCTTCTCCCACGTGCTGGTTATATGTTATCACGCGTGGTATATAAGGCACTTGAGATTGAACTCAAGGTATTATGCATGCTGTCAAGTAACCTAAAGGTCACTTTAAAGAAGCCCATCTTATTGATAGTTTAAAACGTTCATTTCTTTCTGTGCCATATCCATCTGCTCACACCAGTCCATTTCACAACTTGCACAAATTTTCATGACAGGAAGAATGCAGTAAGCCTCTCACACAAACTGCTTCTAACCCAGTTTGAAAGAAGTTCTCCCCTCATAAGGCAAGCCTACACAGTCCATAGTTGTTTCTGTATTTAGATCTCTCAACTCTGACCAAAGTGGTCCATCCAATTCTGCTAACAGCAGTATAAGGCATATCTTAGACAAAGGTTTCAAATCCCCTTCTACAATCCTCCTACAAATCACTTCCAAAAGGCTGAAAGCCACAAAGTCAGGTTTCTAACCAAAATGACCACTCTACTGGTACCAAGTTTCTGTTGCAGTTACCTTCTTGTTGATATAACAAAACATAGACCAAAAGCAGCTTTTAGGAGGAAAGGATTTATTTTAACTTACAGACTCGAGGAGAGTACTCATGGTGACAGAAAAAAGATGGTAGAGCAGAGGCATCAGTCCCTTCCTTGCCAATATTAGGTAAGTAGAACTAAGCACACTAGAGGCTAATAAACCTCAAGAACCACCCTTGAAACAGAAACCCCAAACTGCTACCAGCTGGGAACAAAGCATTCATAACACATGAGTTTATGGGGATAGCTGATCCAAAAATCACCACAACAAACCAATGAAATAGGGTATAGAACATACTGACATAGCCAAAATTTGCTTCCTTGAAAAGACCAATAGATCATTTGCTAGATTGACTATAAGCAAGGAGAACCAGACTATTCAAATGAAGAATGAAAGTGAAAATATTACTAACAGCTGCAGGAATAAAAAGACTTGAAAGATGGTAGTATGAACAGTGGTCCCACAATCACATTACATGACCTAGATGAAATGAACAGATAGCAGAAACAGAAAACTTAACCAAGACTGAAGAACAAAGGAAACTAAATCATTATTCTCAAAAACTGAACAGGGCTGTTCGGCAGTTTGGCACTTGCCTGCAGAGTCTAATGAACTGACTCTGATTCCCCAGTACACACGTAAAGCCGGTCACACAGAGTGGCACATGTATCTAGAGTCTGCTTGTGTGGCTCTCTGTGCTTGCAATATATATATATATATATATATATATATATATATATATATATATTTGTTTTTTAAGGTAGGGTCTCACTCAAAAATATTTTTAAAGACCACTAATAACTTGAATTTAGCAAGCAGTAATATACATGGAATATAAACGGGATGTATTCATAGAATACGATGTTTCAACGTACAAAACCTGATTACTACAATATCTAACATTCATAGAATGACGGAAAAAACACACATAGCCTTCTCGGTTGGTGAAAATGCTTGTCAGAACTCATTGTCTTTCCATGATTAAAAGCATATAATAACATTAGAAGCCAATATCTTCATTATGAGAAAGGCTGTATATAAAAACCCCATATAAACCAACATAATAAAAATACAAGGATGTTGCCTTTCATCCCTTTATTCAACGTAATATCAGAATTTCTAGCCAAAGCAAGAGAAAGAGAGAAGCATATCCAAATTGGAAAGTAAGACGTACGACTAGCTAGGCTTAGTGGCTCACACCTTTAATCCAAGCACTCTGGATGGCAAAGGTAGGAAAATCACTGTGAACTGGAGGTAAGCCTGGGACTACAGAGTACATTCCAGGTCTGCCTGGGCTAGAGTGAGACCTTAACTTAAAATCCATACTCTTTCCCCTTCCCCCCACCACACACACAAAAAAAGTACTAAAGAACTGGGGAGATGGTTCAGTGGTTAGGTACTTGCTTTAGCTTAAAAAGCCTGTTGACCTGGGTTCAATTGCCCCATCACTCATGTTAAGCCAGGTGCAAAAAGTAGCCCAATGAGCCCAGTGTGTGTTTACTGTGACAAGAGAACCTGGCTCTCCCATAAACATAGAAATGTCTGGCTGAAAACTGGCTGTTCAGGGGTCAGTGAGAGACCATGTATCAAGGAAATAAAGTGGATGAACAACAGAGAACCCCTGGTATTCTCCCCTGGCCTCAGTATATGTGTGTACCAAGCACTTGTGTATACACATGCATTCTCTCCCCCTCTCTCTCCCTCCCCCCCTCTCCCTCTCTCTCTCACTCCCCCTCTCTTTCTCCCCTTCTCTCCCTCTTTCCCTCTCTGCCTTGGGGGCGGGCAAAGGAATTACACAGAGCCCAGAGGCACCCCCCCCCCCTTCTCACAGCACAAGGGTAACCCTCATGTAAGAACTAAATTTCTGACACCTTGGTCTTCCAGTCTCTAGAGCTAGGGAGAAATAGTTCCTGTTGTTAAAGCTTCCTAGTCTATGACATTTGTTTATAGCAGCCTAAGCCATGACCTTGGCACATAATTTCTGCTCTCAGGCAAACATAGTTTGGGGTGGGGGAAGGAAGAGAAGAACTGAAGGTAATTGCCCTAGCCATCAATGAAATTGCCTTGCTGGTAGCATTAAGAAGAAAGAGGAGTAACAGGAACTGTGTTTTTTCAGCAGGTAGATTACAAATGGGCCTTGATGAATGGGAGGCTTTAAAATGTGGAGGCGATCCAGAATTAGAGAAGCCCACATGGAAAATCCTACTTATGGCAAAGCACAAATTATGCTTATAATATGAAAGGAATACGTGAGCATGAAGAGGAGGCTAGGACTTGTAGAAACAGGAGAAAACTGGACAGATTGTGAGATCCTGGCAACAGCAGCATAGAGAACAGGCTTTGTGGTCAGGTTTCACCTTTGATCTGTGCAGTAGACTGACCTTGAGTCAGATGCCTCATCTGCAAAGTGGGCAGAATTTGCGTGTGTTGTGGTCCAGGAAAACCAAGGTTACTTGTCTCTTCTTGTATGTAGCAGGCAGAGTTTGAAAGTAGAATATTTGTGCTTACAATTGCACAGTTCCACACATCAGAAAGGTACTGGAATACCTACGGGAATAGAGTTCCTTAAGCAGTAGGAAATTTTACCAGAAACAGAGCAGTAAAGTTTATAGGGGGAAATAGTGGGTGAAAGGTTGCCGAGTAAAATGGCCAGACATAGAGATGGAAGGATAGAGAAGCCGAACCACTCTCCAGCACCAAGTGTTGGAAGTGGCTGTTTTTCAGCAGGAGCCAGACAAATATCTTTTGTATTTGAGGTAGGGTCTCCCTGTAGCCCAAGCTGGCCTTGCACTCACTCTGTAGTCCCAGAGTGACTCAAAGCCATGATCCTCCTATCTCTGCCTCCCTACTTTTGGGATTATGGGCCTGTGCCACCATGCCCAGCCTTGACAGTATTCTAGGCATGAGCTGGCAGAACATTCACTGAAGTTTGTTTTTTCTTGGTTTTTCAAGGTAGGGTCTCTCTCTCTTTCCTGTCACATAAAATAATTAATTATTGGTCCTGGTATAGTGGTACATGCCTGTAATCCCAGCACTCAGGAGGCAGAGGTAGGTAGTTCAAGGCCACTCTGAGACTACATGGTAAATTTCAGGTCAGCATGGGCTAGACTGAGACTATAACCAAAAAAAGGGGGGGGGGGTTTGAATGTGAGTACTTAGCTGCATGGCTATTTACATCAACCTCATAACACATGCACTTGGATTTGTGTCTCATCAGAATTACATACTAATACAGACTTGCTGCCTAGCTTGAAAACAGTTGCAATGCCAAGAAGTATCTGCTGTAATTTTCTTTTCAAGGTTGAGGCTCTCTTTAGCCTAGGTTGCCCTGGAATTCATTATGCAGTCTTAGACTGATTCTCCTATCTCCTACCTTTTCCTCCCCAATGCTGGGATTAAGGTGGCACACACCTTAATCCCAGCATTTATGAGGCAGAGGTAGGAGGATCGCCATGAGTTTGAGGCTACCCTGAGATTGCATAGTTAATTCCAGGTCAGCCTGGGCTAGAGTGAAACCCTACCTCAAAAAATATATTTATTTATTTATTTATTTATTAGCAATTTGGTTAAGGCAGAGCGCGAGAATGGGCATGCCAAGGACTCCAGACACAGCAAACAAACTGCAGGTGCATCTGCCACTGTTTATCTGTCTTTATTTACATGGGTACTTGGGAATCAAACCCTATCTTTAGGCTTTACAGGCAAGCATCTTAGCCACTAAGCAATCTCTCTGGCCCCAAGCTTTTTATTTTAATGGGGTTTTTTTGTGTGTGATTTTCTTTTCCATTTGAGCTGGGTGTGGTGAATATTACCTGTATGTAATCCCAACACTCAAGAGGCAGTCAGGAGGATGGTGAGTTCAAGGCTATTCTCAGCTGCATAATGAGTTGGAGACCAGCCTGGGCTACATGATTCCTGTCTCAAAACCACATAGTTTTTTTTTTTCTGGTTGTATTGAATATCATTACTAGAATAAAGTACTGTTGTTGGTAGTTCAATTTTTGTTTCTATTTTATTTTTATTTTATACAGACAATAGAACTTCCCAATATATATTCTATTAAATAAAATCATCTACATTTTATTGCTTAATGTGTCTGATGTAGGTGTCTGTGGTTCATGCTTGAAGTTTTAATGACAAAGAATGAGAATAATAGCCACGCCTTCATGAAGAAGATGGCAGAGAACATCAAGTTAACCAGAGACGCTCAGTCTCCAGATGAATCCAAGACAAATGAGGTAAGAGAACATAAGGTGTCCTAAGAAGTGATAGTAACCAGCTTGCTTTTTCTCCTAGTTATATGAGTTTGAACTGCAAAATATTTATTCAAAATATACATGGGGCCGGGCATGGTGGCACACGCCTTTAATCCCAGCACTCGGGAGGCAGAGGTAGGAGGATTGCTGTGAGTTTGAGGCCACCCTGAGACTACATAGTGAATTCCAGGTCAGCCTGGACTAGAGTGAGACCCTACCTCAAAAAAACAAAAAATATATATATATGTATATATGTGTGTATGTATGTATATATATATATATATATATATATACACACATATATACACACACACACACACATATATATATATATATATATATGGGATCACTTTTTTTGAGGCAAGGTGTCACTCCAGCCCAGGTTGACCTGGAACTCACTCTGCAGTTCCAGGCTGGCCTCAAACTCACAGTGATCCTCCTAGGTCAGCTTCCAAGTGCTAGGATTAAAGGTTTGTGCCACACACCTAGCTTCACTTTTTTTTTTTTTTTCACTTTTATTTCATATTGTCACATGCCAATTTTGCTATTTTGGGGATCTGTATGAGCACTAACAGGATGGAGAGGTGGCTCAGCACTTAAAACACTATTCCTGTGTCAGTATTTGGGCCTGAGACTGCTTGAGTTCCAATCTCTAGATCCCACGTAAACAGCTGGACGAGGCCATGCGTGCCTATAACCCCTGATCTTGCAGGGGGGCTGTGATCCTATAATGGAAGAACACTGGAGTGTATCACACCGTGTTCCACCTCCAGTCAGTGCAGGAGATCTACAAGCATATGTGGGTGCCATGAGGGCACTCAAACGTTTATACACCACATAATACATTCCACATGCAAACCCACAGAAGCAAAGTTCAGGACACAAAGATAACTATTACATAGCAGTGTTGTCTCATTTGTAGTAACTGTTACACAGGATGGGGAGATGGCTCAGTGGGTAAAGTGCTTGCCATGTAAGCATGCAGACCTGAGTTCAAATCCCCACCACCCACATACAAAGCAGGATATAGTACATGTACCTGTTATAGTACATGTTATCTCCATGGTTTGTTCTCTAGGTTTTCTAGACAACATAGGTGAGAGCTGTGCTCAGTTGAGAGATCCTATGTCAGGAAATCAAGTGGAACCTGGCATGGTGATGCACGCCTTTAACCATAGCACTGGGGGCAGAGGTAGGACTGCCATGAGTTTGAAGCCACCCTGAGACTGCATACTCTACATGGTGAATTCCAGGTTAACCTGGGCTAGAGTGAGACCCTATTTGAAAAAAAACAAACCAAGAAAAGTGGAAATCAATAGGAAAACAACCAATGTCAACCTCTGGTTTCCAGATTCATACATACACCCATACACACGTTCAAGGTAGAGACAAATGTGTATGTGGGGGGGTATGCTTTGGTTTGCTTGTTTTTTAAATTCATCCTTGGCACTTATATTAAATAAAGGTAGAGGGTTTTTTCATAGCCAGGAATTTCAACAGTGATGAATAGAAATAAAAAATAAATGTTCAGCCGGGCGTGGTGGCGCACGCCTTTAAGCCTAGCACTCGGGAGGCAGAGGTAGGAGGATCGCCGTGAGTTCGAGGCCACCCTGAGACTACAGAGTGAATTCCAGGTCAGCCTGAGCTAGAGTGAGACCCTACCTCGAAAAACCAAAAAAAAAAAAAAAGAAAAGAAAAAAGAAAATAAATGTTCATAGATTATAAGGTCACATGTCGGTTTTGTACATTTAGTGGAATTGGTACTTTGTGAGTTATATAATCATTCTTCCTTTTTTCCTTTCTTAGAAACTGTATACTGTGTGTGATGTGGCTCTGTGTGTTATAAATAGTAAAAGTGCTTTGTGCAATGCAGATTCACCAAAGGACCCAGTCCTCCCACTGAAATTTTTTACACAACCAGAAAAGGTAATTTTCTTCAACTCATTTTTTTTACACATACTACATTTCAGGGACTGGCAGCACTAGTGACAAATACTAAATTGATTTTAGGGCACGGTAATGAAAACAATGTCTTTCAGTTTCTTTGATGATGGGAAGTAGTCTTCCGAAGCCCCAAATGACATGGTTCTTGTCTAAACTGGAGCATACAAATCAAGCATTTTTCTGTTGTTGTATGAACATCTAGTGAGTTTCGTCAGATCTCCTACCAACCTGTTTTTCCTGCACAGTCTGGCTGCATTGACCAAGCAGGTGTTGAGCTCCTGAGCTCAGGTGGTAATCCTCCCTTAGCCTCCAAGTGCTGAACTACCTGGCACATAATAATACCACGCCCATTTCCTGTGGTTTCTTCACTGAGTGGCAGCATTTTGGTTGTTTTTCCTCTACAGTTCACTATTGTGCTTTACTTGTAATTTAGATAAAAATATGCATGTCAACTTGTTTTTTTATAGGACTTCTGTAATGACAAGAGTTATATTTCAGAAGAAACAAGAGTGCTTCTCTTAACAGGAAAGGTATTATGCACTTAATGTTTGGGGATTTTTATTTGCTATGTGTATTCTATTTATCCTCTTGATTTTATGGCTCTTGATTCTTAGGAATCATATTATGGGTTTGTATTGAGTCTAATGTTGTCTCATACTTTCTGCTGCCATGAACCACTCTTCAGAATTACTAGCACATATTTTCTTAATATTTATTTACAATTCACAAAGCAAATTTTCATGAGTAATTGAACAATAAACATAGATGTGTAAGACAAAGAAATTATCTGAAATACTGAGGTAATCAGTTTATATTTTATAAAGGTAATATAAGACCTAAAAACAGAAAAGTAATTTTTTTCCCTTGTTTTTAAGGTAGGGTCTCGCTCTAGCCCAGGCTAACCTGGAATTCATTATGTAGTCTCAGGCTGGCCTCGAACCCACAGCAATCCTCCTACCTCTGCCTCCTGAGTACTGGGACTAAAGGCATGCACTACCATGCCTGGCCTCAGGAAAGTAATTTTTGTAAATTAGGTGTTTCTAAGTTATTGTTTCATATATTCAGTATTTTGCTTCTAAGACCATTTATGTAGGCAGTTTGTTTTAATTAAGCAATAAAGGATAGCAGTTATTACCTTATTATATAGACATAATGCATGATTTTCATTTGCATTGAAGTAGCCAAACACATTTTTATGGATTATCATTTCTAATAAATTATCGGTAAGATAACGACCCTTGGCTTATAAATGTATTTCTTAACTGTTTCTAAATTTTTGTATGTTCCTTTACTAAGGGTCTGAAATAACTTGTGTGTGATTTCCAGCCAAAGCCTACTGGAGTATTAGGTACAGTGAACAAGCCTTTATCAGCGACAGGAAGAAAGCCCTATGTTAGGAGCACGGGCACTGAGACTGGAAGCAATATTAACGTCAACTCAGACCTGAACCCATCCACAGGAAATCGCTCAAGGCAATTTTTTTCTCTTAATGTTTTATTTTTATTTTATTATTAATTTATTATTAATGTTTTTATTTTTTAGCTTATTCCTAAGGTATTATATCATAAAATTGAGCCTCTATCTTTAGATGTAGTACAAAATAACATCAGGAATTTAGGATATTTCATGATAATACAAGTTGCTCTATATGTCTTGGAACTTGTAGCCTTGTATAGAAAACTTAACAGGAAAAAAGTAAAATTTTGTAAAATACTTGAATTATATGGAAATGTTAATTTTGCATTATATGAACAATTTGTAGAGATACATTGAAACTACAACTCTTGAAAAAACATGGAATTTTTAAACGTAAATTCTTTTTTTATAAACACTGAGACCTTCGGGACCATAGAGTGAATATCAATACCCTCACTAAGGAGGACACTCAGTGGAATGGGGACAGGCAGGTAGAGGATGGAAGAGGATCCTCCCTCTTCCTCCTCCTCCTCCTCTTCCTCTCTCCCTTTTCTCCCTTCTTTCTTCTTCTGGCTGACCTGGAATTCACTATGCAGTCTCAAACTCACGGCAATCCTCCTACCTCTGTCTCCCTCATTCTATAATTAAAGGCTTGCACTAGCACACCTGGAAATACTTTTTTTAACGACATCCTGACAAGAGATGAGCCATCCCAGACATATGGGGAGGATTCATATGGAACCCCGCAGAGAATGATGGGATAAACAAGTGACCCGGAGCCACAGCCAAACAGTCAACACAGGATAAGCCAGTGAGACAGACACCAGTGATTTTCGACACAACCTAAAGCAGAAGTACATTGACCCCTAAGTCCTCAACAATAGAACAGCCTTAACCCACCACGACTCAGGGAACTGAGCACAAGAAGGGACGGAAAGATTGTGAGAGCCGTGGTGGGGGAGAATATCCAGAGACACAGCCCTCCCTCAGTAACAACACACTGGGGCTGGCGGAACCAGGCTGACTCCTAGGCTGTCCATGGTCCCTTGCCCCAAGTTCTGATCCAGACGGCGCACAGAGGATGATATCCAGATGATTGGGGATGGGGAAGAGGGGCATTGGGGAACTGGGGATAACAATTCATTGTTTGCCCATTAAATTAATGTAACTCGTTATTAACAATTTAAAAAAAACTTTTTTTTACTTTCATTGATTGATTTGAGATGGAGGAGAGACAGAATGTGAGCACATGAGGACCTCATGCCCCTGCAGACCAACACCTTGTGCTCCTTCCACTCTTTAGTTTTTTTTTTTCAAGTTTCGGTCTTAACCTGGAGCCCAGGCTGACCTGGAATTCAACAAAGGGGGAGATTTCCACCACAGGTTCTAGATGCTATCTGATGACATTCTTAGCACTTGGCCTGGTGGAAGCTGATATTCTAGTACATTCCAAAAAGGTGAGCCACCTGATCAAGTGATAGTTTGTGGATGTTTGGTCAGACACACAGGTGGGCAATCAAGGCTATTTAGGAGCTCAACGTAGCCCAAGGTTCTGACCTTGCAACATTCTACCTCCCTGTGATTGCAGGAATTCTCTTTCCATTTAGCCTTTCTGGAAATAGGTGCAGCAGATACAGTGCTTTTCTAGGAAAGTGAGTGATGAGAGGGAGAACTCGTTATGGAAGCCACAGTCACTGACATTCTCCTCCGTAGTGATTTCCATCATCACATGATCACACATCATTCCTAATCATTCCTAATATGGTTTGGGAAGGGACTTCATAAAGAGGCAGGGATCATTGAAGGACATCTTGGAGTCTGGCTGTCTTATGTGCGACAGCGCTGATATAAAATACAGATGAAATACAGAATAGAAGAAAAACTTAGTGTAAAGGTAGCACTTTTTTACCTGCTCCATAACTATAGCTTGTTTTACCTCCTTATAGATGTTAGTATTTTGTGAGAAGTTTATAATTATCATGAAGGTTTGTTCTTTATATCCCTTTTTTCCCCAAATGTTTATTTATTTGTAAGCAGAAAGATACAGACAGGGAGAATGAGTGCACCAGGGCCTCTAACCTCTGCAAACCAGCTCCAGATACATGCACCTACATGCACCACTCTGTGCATCTGGCTTTACATGAGCACTTGGCAGTCTAACCCTGCCCTTGGGCTTTGCCCCTATATTTTTCATTAATGTTTAGAAGCTCAGAAAAAATACTGCACATATGAATGTGCTCAGTACAAATCAAGTCCTCAAAAAGCAAAAAAATTATAGTTAGATTTTTTTTTTATCTTAGTTTGGAAGGACAAATCATGAGTTAGTTCAGTCATTTCCCTCCTCTCTGCTCCCATTCCACAAAGGGCCTTGCTCAGTTGGGTTGCTGTTCTCCCAGTGGGGTTGTGGGTGATATGAGTTGTGAGATCAGCAGTCAGTGGATATGGGGATACGCATAAAGTAATATGACCTATGGTTTCCTATTCTCAAGAGATAAGGCTTGGGCTGGAGAGATGGCTCAGTGGTTAAGCCACTTGCCTCCAGTGCCTAAGGCCCTGGGTTCAATTCCCCAGTACCCACATAAGCCAGACCCACAAGGTGGTGGCTCTGGTATATTCTCATTCTCTCTCTCTCTCTCTCTCTCTCTCTCTCTCTCTCTGTATCTCTCTGCTTGAAAAATGAATAAAAATTTAAAAAAAAAGAGATAAGGCTTTACCACAGTTAACGTCGGTCCTTCCTGACTTGTTGGTGTTAACTAGCAGTGGTGAGGTGGCGCAATAAAGCAGTGGTTGGGGACACAGGTGGTCTGAGCCTCACAGTCATGGCATCCCTTGGTAAACCAGCATCAGTTTTCCTTGTTGGTCATGTGGAAGAGGGAACTCGCATGAGGGGAAATGAAACGAACGCCTGGGTTTACTTTTCTTCACTAGGGAGCAAAGTTCGGAGACATCAGAAACTTGCATTAGTGAAAATGACGAGAACCCTGTGAGGATTATTTCTGTCACACCTGCAAAGAATATTGATCCTGTAAAGAATAAGGTAAATGTTTGTCTTATTTATCATGCTAAGAATGGTCTTGCAAATATTCTTTGGGCTACATTCTTAACCCAGTATTAAAATTTAATAAGTAGATTTGTCCTTTCTTATGGAGATTATTATTATAATTTCATGATAGGGGTAAGAGACTTGCAACCAACCTGTAAATGTAGACACTACTGTTATGTATATATATGTATGTATATGCCATTTTTTATAATACTGTGCTTCTTTCCTAAAGTCATCTGTCTGTACCCTCCTGCTTCATTTTATATATATGATGGTTCATAATGGCCCCCTTCTCCCACACCTACTAAGCACGCACCTGAGCAAGTAGTTCCTGCTTCAGGGTTGATACACGGCTTGTGGCTCTGCTAGAGCTTGATCCATAGCATGTAAAGCTGGGCATGTTGACACACCTTGTTTTCTCCAGGAATCCCTGTCTTTTCTTTTTCTCTGACCCATTAAGTACTGTTTCAGTTAATTCTTGTGCATATCACATCCGGTCATTAGTACAAAGAGAAAAAACAGAAACCTATGAGCAAAATGTAGGCTAATAGTGTGACGTGGTACACACACCTTTAATCCTAGTACTTGTGAGGCAGGCTATTGATAGAATATAAAGAAATATAGTTTCGCCGGGCGTGGTGGCGCACGCCTTTAATCCCAGCACTCGGGAGGCAGAGGTAGGAGGATCGCCATGAGTTCGAGGCCAGCCTGAGATTACATAGTGAATTCCAGGTCAGCCTGGACTAGAGTGAGACCCTACCTCGAAAAACCAAAAAAGAAGAAAGAAATACAGTTTCAGTGGAATAAGCAATTAAGGAATTGGGGAGGGTTGGAGAGATGGCTCAGAGGTTAAGGTGCTTGCCTGCAAAGCCTAACAACTCAGGTTTGATTCCTCAGCACTCACGTAGAGCCAGGGGCAAAAGGAGGCACATGTCTTTGGAGTTCCTTTACAGCAGCCAGAGACCCTAGCATGCCGATCTCTGTCTCCCTCTTTCCTTGCAAATAAATAACTTTTTAAAAAGAAATTAAGGAATTTGGAACTCTACAGATTATTTTAGAGGCATCATAATGCTATGTTGAATTATGAAAATATTGTTTTGAAAGATGAATAATTGAGAGCATGCTATCAATGAAAAGAACTTTTCTTTTGTTGTGGGTGTGATTGCAAAATCAAGTAGTTTTGTAAGGCTGCTTATGCATTTTGAATGTGCCCTAAAGTGACCACATTGAGGTTGGCTCCCAGCACAATCCTTGTCATCTGGGAGCTTTTCTAATGGAATGTAAGCAATTATCTAGAAGCCCTCATTTAAAATGCTTTCAAAATGATCTCTAGTACAGCTGCTCTTGATATTTAAAGAATTTGTTTTTGCAGATTATCTTTCTGCTCTTTCAGGAGATTAACTCTGATCAGAGTACCCAGGGCGGCATCAGCAGTGACAGGGGAAAGAAGAGAGGCGTGAGTGCAGCCGGTGCAGAGAACATCCAACAGAAGACAGATGACAAAGTACCGGACTTGGGACCACCCGCCCCGTCAAAGCCCAGGAGAGGACGCCGTCCCAAGGCTGAATCTCAGGGCAATGCAATCAAAAATGATGACATAAATAAACCAATTAGCAAGAGCAGGAAGAGGGCTGCAGGCAGTCAAGAGAGCTCTGGGGGTTTGGATGCAGGTAACGCCAAAGCACCCAAGCTACAAGACATAGCCAAAAAGGCAACACCAGCAGAGAGACAGATCGACTTACAAAGGTATGGACACCTGATCTTAACAAGTGAGGCTTTGGGTTGTTGAGAGTGTGCCAGTCTCCCAAACAGCTCTGCTACACCAAGGACCCTTATTTCTCCTGCAAAGATGAAATGGCATTTGTTATTTATCTCTAATCTCCAGTTTGAGGCACTGACTTGAAAAAAGATCTACTTTTTTATGCAGAATATGTGTTTTTTTGATGATGTATTTATTAGCGACAAGAATGCTATCTTTTGCTTGGTTGTTTTCGGTTTATATGATCTAAGGGATCCCATTTTGGATACAGAGTCTCAGGATGGAGAAGATAATCATGAAATGTGATAGGCTAGTATTTCAGATTTTCCCACTCTGTGATAATTGTGTCCCAGATGAAAACCAAAGGTGGCTCTTTATATACGTACCTACTCCTTTCTCCTCCAGTGCCCAGGTCTTCTGCCCCTGAATCAGATTGTAAGCTTTGTCAGTTTAGAACACCCCTCCACTTTGCCTCAGTATTGTTAATTTAAAAGGCCAGCATTCTGGGTGCTGAAATTGAAGGATGCCTTCTTCAAACCCAGCCTGAGCTACATAGAGACCCTGTCTCAAAAATAGTAATGAAATCCATCATTGGGGCCAAATAGTCCATGACTTTTCTCGTGTTTCACAAAGAAGGTAGGAGGAGAAGACACTCAAAGGTTAGAGTACCGCAGCAGGTGTGCACACATACATAAACAAAAAATCAAAGATTATCAATCATCACAATGATAGGCCATCCTGGATGAGCTGTGCAGATAGCCTGGATGTAGATTGCTCTCCTTGGTGCCTTGCAGCGTGGAGTCCAACGTAGGTGTCTGCGCGGTTTGATTTGAAAGAACAATTCACATACTACTTCACTCGTCTTTTTCTGTGTGATTTAAAATTCACCATACATCTCCTTTGCTACTTCATTAACCCTTCAACCCTGTCAGGTAAGGTCTTTCCAGCTGAGGGCTCCTCCTCCGGGCATTGCTGACATTGTCTGGTGAGCAGCGGTGCAGGCACAATCTGTTTACTGCTTGTAGGCTTCATCCACCGGAACATGGGCCAGATCTTCTAACTGTTGCTCTAACTTTGCTTCCCAAGGTAAAAGAAATCTTGCAGCTGGCAAAGGGAGCAAATGAAGGCCAAATAGAAGCAAATGCAGCTTCTGTGAAAACCTGGATTCCCAATGTCCTTGACCAGAATATGAAGTTCACGGCAACACACTTTCTGCAGTGAACGCTGAAGGGAACTGTCCTTCCTTTTTTACATGACCACGCGCGATCCTTGCTGGAAACGAAATGTGCAGCAGAGACTCAAGAGAGGCTAAAAGCAACTCTGTTTTCCCTCCCCCACTCCCCGCCCCTGACTTTTCCTATGAAAAGTCAATAATTAAGCAAATTGCTTAACATTTGGTTGCAGTTCCTGCTACCTGGAGTTTAAAGGCATAATACAACAATAATGCCCATGCTGTGGTTTGGATTTTCAAGGAAATAACAGGAATTCCTCATCCACTCTGGAGCCAGGAAACCCGTGTTACTCGAGAAAAAAAATAGATGTCTACTGAAGAAATTTTTTTAGAAGAAAAGAGATCAGATTAAATATTTCTTTGTCTTTCCTTTTGGAAACTTTTATGTATTATTCTTTCTGCCTGTCTACTTTTCTGCAAAAAAAAAAAAAAAATGAGATGTACAGATTTCTGTTCCCTGCTATGAAAAGTGATATGGCAATTTTATAAATGTTGCTTTCTGATTTTTATCAGAGTGAGAATAATTAAAATTATTGATGATTCGCAAGTAGTAAACTTCATATTTTGATTCCCCCATTTTAGTTTAATATAATTTGCAATAATTTGCAATAATTGTACATATTGTTTCATATAGCATATCACTTTAAATATAGTTTTTACTCCTACGATTATGTTGGAATATTTGAAATTTTAAGGGAGTAAAGACTGTCCAGGATTTGGTTTTATAACGTTTGTCACCAGATTTTTATTGTTGATGTAAAAAAAAAAAGTTTTAGGGGTTTTTGTTTTTGTTTTTTGTTTTTACTAGTTGGACATTGGCAGCTTTGTGAGGGGACTGGCGGTCACTGTTGCTGGTGGGAAGTGTGCATCTTCTGTCTGTTACAGACAACTGCTCCTTGGCATTGGTCAGCATGCCGGCTGGGGTGGGGTACACTTTCTGTGTACACATGATCATATTTAAGGGTTTTTGCATAAAATAAATGCTTCTAGATGTCATATGGCAGTCTTTAAATTTTTATCATGCTATGATTTCTTATGAATTTTTTATGTGAAAGGGCTAAAGTCAAAGAAAAATCATGATTACAGTCAACTCTCCATTATCTATATAAATCAGTGACTCTGCCTCAGTTTGTTAATTCCGTGGTAATCAAAAGCTTAAGAACATTTTAAAAAAAGGAAAGCACCTGCAGAATGAGGCAGCCTTTCTCATTTCGGTGTTCTATCCTGCCTCCACTGCTCTCCCAAGCCTGTCATCACATGTACCTGGTGGAGGTCACAGGAGATAAACTATACTTGCATTATGTAAAAACAATTTTTAAGCCGGGTGTGGTGGCGCACGCCTTTAATCCCAGCACTCGGGAGGCAGAGGTAGGAGGATTGTTGTGAGTTCAAGGCCACCCTGAGACTACATAGTGAATTCCAGGTCAGCCTGGACTAGAGCGAGACCCTACCTTGAAAAACCAAAAAAAAAAAAAAAAAAAAAAAAAAACAATTTTTAATAAAGTCACAAAAATTAAGGATGGATTTTGCTGATATGTCACTTACGTTGTCATAAATAATCAAGAGTTGGCTGTAAACTGAATCTGAGTGAAAAGTTGGCCATTCTTGTGTATGCATCTATATTCATACACACACCAGGTGTCAGGAGTGGTGAGGGACCACGGACACCTGAGAAGGTTCAGAGCCCTGCTCTTCCTTTTGCCCCTTCTCAGCCCTTACACAGCACAGAATATTGCTGGCAGAAAATATCTATGCATAAGAATCAGTAAGGTCCCTCAGTCGGTGTGTTCTGCTTAGACAGTCTAAAGTTCAGACAACTTGGTTCTTACTCCTCTGTTACCCACAAGCTGCATTATGGGCAGTCAGTGGGAGAGAAGGTTCCAGAGCATTACGTCATACCAGCAGATGTCTCAGAGCCGTTGGCATCTGCTTGTGGCTCTAGATTCTGGTTCCTCACAGGCATGTAGTGGGCCCACTCCAGGTTTGGTGATGAAACAGTGCCTGGCTCGGAGGGAAAGGGAAGTAAGCTTTCAGGAGGAAGCAAGAGAACAGACTTGTTGACTGGTGATTTGTCATGTTTCCTTTCTCTGAAGAATTTGGTATTTACACCTCAGAACACAAGTGCAGACTTATCTTTGAAAATTCATGTTAACCCTTTGTGTCTAGTTTGAAGCTTCTTGTATTTGTCTAAAACTACAAGCCAGAATTTTGTATCCTTTGATAAGAAGTGTGTATAATGTAAAGTAGTTTTGCATATTCTTGTGCTGCACATGGGCTGGATTTTTAGAATTTTTTAAAAAAAACTTTAAGCAGAATGTTGTAATTTGTGTAAATGACACGTGTAAAATCCTACCATAAAATGCTTAAAAAATATGCACTGTTTCGAATAAAACCAAGAAATGCAGCATTCTCTAGCAGTGTGGAGCCCTGAGTATTCCTGAACCACCCCAGGTATCCAGCTGATGAATGTGTGTCCTGATGGTGCTTCCTGGGTGTTCTTCTCACGGGCCTCAACTCAGGCAAGACCAGATTCAGGCCTTGGTGCAGAGAAGCAGCAAAGCTGTAGTTTATTAAAGAGATTTTAATACAGATTTTAAGCATGAAGTAAGAGATGGTGCACAAGGCTTCTCAAGACAGTCACTGGTAAGTCTAAGCCTTGGTTATGAGGGCCATTTTGGTGGCTCAAGTCACCTGAAAATTCATAGGGCAAGGATCTGGGAACACCCCAAATTGTTTGTGCATTGGCATACAAGAAACCCAAAATTCAGGTATCGGTTCTGCCGCTAGCCTCCAGTACCTAGGTAGTGGTGAAGTCTCCAAGAAAGATGTTGACTATTAGCGAACACCTCAAGCAAGGGACATGGTGACAGAGACTCACACTGGCCCCACCGTAACCTGAGTTTCAAGGTAGCATCTCACTTTTTTAGTCGAGGCTGACCTGAGCTCACTCTGTAACCCAGGTGGCCTAGAATTTAGTAATCATCCTCCTGCCTCTGCCTCCTAATTGCTGGGATTATAGAGTGAGGGTGAGCCACCATACCTGGCCAACCTTTTTTTATTTTGAAGATGGGTGTATCAGACAGGCCCATATACTGCTGGCACATCTGTCTTTATGTGGGTCCTGGAGAACTGAACCCAGGCCCACAGACTTTGTTAGCAAGTGCCTTTAGCTGCTCCCAGCCCCAAGCCTTATTTTTTGAGACAATATTTCATGTATCCCAGGCTGGCCTGGAACTCCTGAGCCTCCTGCCTAGCCCTCAAACTTCCTTTCTCCCTGAACACCAGAGTCCCAAATTTTCTTCTCCATCAGAGTAGTAACCTTTGTTTTATTTTGTAGCATATCTCCTGGTCTCATATCTAAAGGCCAAGCTGATCAGGACTTCGGTTTAGGGTTTGATTTTGATTTGCAAGCAGAGAAAGGGGAAAAGGAAAGGGCACACCAGGTCCTCCAGCCACTGCAAACGAACTGCAGATGCATGTGCCACCTTGTGCATTGGCTTTACACGGGCACTAGCGAATCGAACCCAAGTCATTAACCTTTGCAGGAAAATGTCTTAACCACTAAGCCATCTCCGGCCCAGGACTTTGGTTTTGAGATATTTCTCCAATCGTGTTTTTTAATACATTACTCCCTGCACTTGGAAGCAGAAGTTGTGAGTTGTTTGTTCCAGGTCAGCCTGTGCTAGAATGAGACCTACCAAAAAACAAATTCCCTAACACCACCATGTAATGGGACCAAGCAGACATCCCCATTCCCAGAAGAATTGGGGTTCTCCTGGGCTGGTCCTTGACAGTACCATGGCCTGCTTTCCACAGCAGCTCTGGTGCGGGGAGGAGCTACAGGAAGGAAGCTGGTTCAGTGAGAACGAACATCCCGCCAATACCCCAGTAAGGACTGTCGGGTGTGTCATGCCCATACTCTTGTAAATAAATGCTTTTTTTACTTTTGGTTTTTCAAGGTAGAGTCTCGCTCTAGTCCAGGCTGACCTGGAATACTCTGTAGTCTCAGGGTGGCCTTGAACGGAAATCCTCCTACCTCTGAGTGCTGGGATTAAAGGTGTGCGTCACCACGCCCGGCCAATAAATGCATTTTTTAAAATATTTTTTTATTTATTCATTTTCAAGCAGAGAGAGAGAATGAACCAGGGTCACCACCGTGTGGGTCTGGCTTACGTGGGACCTGGGAAATTGAACCCAGGGCCTTAGGCACTAGAGGCAAGTGCCCTAACAGCTGAGCCAAATAAATGCATTTCTTAAAGACCATACTATGAGAATGGAGGGGAGCTGGTAGCCTTAGGAAGAGGCAGTTAGAAAGGCCACAGGCCATGTTAATCTAATTCCTGTCTGCTGGGTGGAGCACAAGCAAGCTCGCCCGCTACCTGCTGCAGGTGCACCTGCTCTGCCACCCAGGTGCACTGGCTTTGGTTAAAAGCAGGCATGAGCTCGGGCTTGGGGTTTGCATTTGAACGCCCCAAAAGTAACACCTGCCTCAGTCAATGATGAAGCCTGAGCTGGAGCAGACCTATCTCGAAAAGCCAAATAAAGAATCAATGACTGCTGCTGCCGCCCCCGCCAGGCTGAGCCACCTGTGTGTTCGTTCCTCAGGTGCCTAGTGGGAGTCCGGGTAGCTCTTTTGTGAAGTGGAGGCTGAGGAGACTCCAGCACTCGCCATGGCCAACGAGAAACCCAAGGAAGGAGTCAAGACTGAGAACGACCATATTAATTTGAAGGTCGCGAGGCAGGATGGTTCTGTGGTGCAGTTTAAGATTAAGAGGCACACACCACTTAGTTAACTAAGGAAAGCCTATTGTGAGCGTCAGAGTTTGTCAATGAGGCAGATCAGATTCCGATTTGACAAGCAGCCAATCAATGAAACAGACACACCTACACAAGTTGGAAATGGAAGCTGAAGATGGAATTGATGTGTTCCAGCAACAGACAGGAGGTGTCTACTAAAAAGTGAACCTGCTACTTTACTCCAGAATTCTGTTATAGACCAAGAATACATTCTCAATTAGAAAGCCACAATTTGGGCTGGAGAGATGGCTTAGCGGTTAAGGCACATGCCTCCAGTGCCTAAGGCCTCAAGTTCAATTCCCCAGGACCCACATGAGCTAGACCCACAAGGTGGTGGCCCTGGTGCGCTCTCTCTCTCTCTCTCTCTCTCTCTCTCTCTCTCTCTCTCTCTGCTTGAAAATGAATAAATAAAATATTTTTTTAAAAAAAGAAAGCTGCAATTTGGTTCTACCACATCCTGACTACTACAGTGTAGTTTTCTCTCTTTCATCATCCCGGTCCCCGTTCCTTTATTGTACATAAAGTAACTGGTGTATGTGCACAAGCATACTGCGCTTTCCTTGCTTTTTAAAACTAAATGGCCAATGTTTTGGTTGACATCAAAGTACTGGTTCTGTGAAAATATCCCCTTTCTCAATTAGTGGCATGCGGATTCAGCTCTTATCTTTATATTCCATAAGCTATTTTTCTCTCATTGTTTGCTGAATATGGGACATGGACTTGGGGGGGAAAGATATTGTTTTTCATGCCAATAAGTGTTATATGTTCTCTATGCCCCCACCCCAAAAAAGCCCAACAACAAAAAATCCTTACATACCTTGTTTGATTGGAGAATTTTAATGTTTTTCATTTATCATTGTAAAACTAAGGACAATTTTATAACTTTTTTGTACGTAGCTGTTACATGTAGGGCAATCTGTCTTTAAGTAGGGATAAATTTCTCTAAAAAATGAATCCTAGATGGTTTTCCCTTCAAATCAAGCGTCTTGTTGTTTAAATAAACTTGTTTTTTTAAAAAAAAGAATCAATGATAATGCAAAGACCGATGGTCCTGTTCAATTCTCCAGACCCGTGGAAGTGGTGCTTGTATCTGGGGTTCATTTAGAGTGCCAGGAGGCTGGCCTGCTCAGGTTCTCTCTTCTCTTCTTGCAAATTAAATTAAGTTTTATATATTTTTTGGGATTTTCGAGGTTGGGTCTCACTCTAGCCCAGACTAACCTGGAATTCACTATGTAGTCTCAGAGTGGCCTCAAGCCCACGAAGATCCTCCTCCTTCTGCCTCCCAAGTGCTGGGATTAAAGGTGTTTGCCACCATGCCCAGCTTAAAATTAAAGTTTTTTTAAACATTTTTTTATAAATTTATTTTTAAACTTTTGTTTTTTTCTTTATTTTCTTTGCAAGAAGAGAGGAAGCAGAGAGAGGAGGGAAGAGAGAACACCAGAGCCTCCAGCCACTGCAAACGAATTCCAGAAGCATGCGCCACTTTGTGCTTCTGGCTTCGTGTGGGCACTGGAGAATCGAAATGTTTTGCAGGCAAACACCTTAACCACTAAAATCAAAATGAACCAGGTGTGGTGGGTGATGCCTTTAATCCCATCAGTGCAGAGGAAGGAGGATCGCCCTGGGCTCGAGGCCACCCTGAGACTTCATTACATAGTGAATCCCATGTCAGCCTGGCCTAGAACAGGACCCTATTGGAACACCTCCCCACCAAAACAATTCTAGTGAGTTCCTGAGAGCAGAAGCTCCTGCAGGGAGGCCGCAGGGCGACAGCTCCCCTGCTTCAAAGGACTCCAAGGCTCAGCTGCTTTTCCTTCAGGCTCTGCCACTAGAAATGACTCCAGATATTAGTTTCTATAAATCCAGGGTTGTGCCCCTCTCAGTTGGGCATTCTGTCAGGAACCATGCTGAAATACTCTGTGAGTCCCTCAACCTTGCATTTATTTTCATGCTGTAAAACCACATGGAATGTACTGGCAGGTTCTGGACTTCAAGAGCTCCTTTTATGCGTGTATGCATGTGCATGTTAGGCGCCCATGTGTGTGGAAGATGCCATTAATAATGTCCACCTGCTTTTTTGGAGACACGAAGTATCATTGGTTTAGAGCTCACCATGTAGGCTAGACTGTCTGGTCAGTGAGTGAGTCCCAGGGATCTGTCTCTGCCTCCACAGCCCTGGAATTACAAGTGCACACCAACATGCTCGGGTTTTTGTTTATTTTCATTTTTCGAGGTAGGGTATCGCTCTAGCCCAGGCTGACTTGGAATTCACTATAGTCTCAGGGTGGCCTCTAACTCATGAAGATCCTCCTACCTCTGCCCCCCAAATGCTGGGATTATAGGTGTGCACCACCACACCCAGCTAATTTCATTTAAATATGGGTTCTGGAGATTTCACTCAGGTCCTCCATGGAGAGCTTGAGCGACCAAGCTCTCACCCACTTTGCTGGCACTCGCTCTGAGGTTGTGAAGAAGGAACACTTAGGGGAGATGGTGCTCCCACACACAATGGGAGCTACCCACCCTACTGTGCCATGTGCCCAGCCAGCCCCGGGCTTCTGATAGTTTACTTCTGATGCTCCCCACAGTTCTAGGTGGCAGGTAAGAAAGCAGGCCAAGAAAGGCTGGCTAACTTGCTTGAGGCCACACTCAGAGCCCTGCATCTGTCCCTTGCCTGAGAGGGTCCACTGGTCTCAACAGGAGGTCCCTGCAGCCCCACACATACCAAGCCATCACCTGCTGCTCATAAGTCCTGGGGGTTACCACTTGGCTTCTCTGTCCATCCCACGTTCATAGATCTGGACTGGCCCATCAAAGACTGAAATAGCCAAGCAGTTGCTCAAAACAGATCTGGGTCAGGGCTAGGTGTGGGCACCGGGGTGAGATCACAGAAAGGCTCAAATTCCATGTGTCATGAAGATGAAGTTGCCCATTTGAGCCAAGGCTGGCGATGCAGGGCGGGGGCCTAGGCCATTGCCTCAAACATCTGCACGCCATCTCTCTCCCCCAGTGACCTCTCCTGCTGGATGTCCACTGAGTCCCCCACCCCCGCTGCTCAGCTCCTCACTGTCACTGACACCTGAGCAAGGCCACACTGAGCCGCATCTCAAGGACTCCAGGACCTTTCAAGACCAAGACCAGAGACTTGACTCTCCTCTCTCCTGCACAATGGTTCTGATCGCTTTAATTTAAAACCTTCTTTGGGTTTTTCGAGGTAGTCTTGCTCTAGCCCGGGATGGGGGAGGCCCGGAACTCAAGGGTATCTTCCTACTACCTCTGCTGGGATTAAAGGCATGCACCACCACACCAAGCCCTTTTGAAAAAAAAATTATACACACACACACACACACACACACACACACACACACACATTTGCAAGTGTGGAGGAAGAAAGAATGGGCCCACTAGGGCTCCTGGTGCTACAAAGGAACTCCAGACACATGTCACTTTATGCATCTGGCTTTCTGTGGATAGTAGGGATTTGAACTCAGGCTGCCAGAATTTGCAAACACCCTTAACCACGGAGCCATCCCTCCATTCCTTTCCTGGGTCTCTTGCTGCTGAACTCAGACACTCATCCAGCTTTACGTGGGTGGCTGGGTAATTGAATTCAGACCAGCAGGCTTTGCAAGGAAGCAGCTTTAACTGCTAAACCATCTTCCCAGCCCCAAGTTTCTTAGTATTTTGAAGTTAACTCAGGTGTTTTCTCTTGATACCACCGAGACACCGAGACTGAGACACCGAGACTGTTGGCATTAATGAAGCTTAGAACACAGTACATGGATCCTCAGGTTCAGTACTCACCTTGTGTCAATCTTCAAAGTGCTGTTTTCCTTTCACGTAACCATTAATTTGTTTACCTACCTGGGTGGAAGAAATCCAGACTTTCAGCCAATTCCTATTCCAGTTCTAACCTAACAGCCCACATTTGTCACCACCTCTTCTCTCCGATTTCCAGGTTTTACCTGCAGTGAGTGAGCTGGCTGGCTTCTTGGCTGCGTGTTCTTGGAGCCGTTCAGGCTTCCTCTGCTGCTGCTGCTGCTGCTACCGCTGCTGAATTTACTCTCTACTCTTCTATCCCTTCTTTCTCCACAGACACTTTGACATTGTTTTCACATCCACTTTAGAAATGTCTAATCATTGTAGTGGAGTTGGAGTTTTAATTCCATGAAGCACAATTCATAATAGCAGAGTTTTGAAACATGAACATTTCTAGCCAGGCATGGTGGCCCAAGCCTCTAAGATCAGGACTCCAGTGGCACAGCCAGCTGACATCTTACATTTGAGGCCAACCTAGAGGCCAGAGTGAGTTCCAGAGCACGTGGGCTAGAGAAGGTCACCGAGTGCTCAGCACTAAGGTAGAATCTCCATGACACCCTCAGGAAGAGCCATAGGAAGGCATGCTGCTTTGATCCAGGTGTCCCCACACTCACGTGTTCTAAATGCTTGGTCCCCAGCTGGTGGCAATCTGGAAATCAGAGCCTTGTTGAAGGTGTTGTTGGGGTCAGTCTTATAGGGGTTACAGCCAGCTTCCCCTTACCAGTGTTTGGCACACTCTCCTGCTGCTGTTGTCCACCTAATGTCGGCCAGGAGGCAATGCCCAGCCTCTGCTCATACCATCATTTTACTCTGCCATCATGGAGCTTCCCCTGGAGTCCACAGCCAAAATAAATCATCACCTTGCTTTTGGTCAGGTTCTTTGTGCAGCAACAAAGCTGACAGCAAGTCAAATTGGTACCAAGAAGTGGGACAGTGCTAGAAGCCTGCTTCTGTGGCTCTGAAACCTCAGCCTAAGAGAGGCCATGCAGTGCTTAAGCCCAATTTAATGTATTGTGATGGAAAGACCTGAATGTAGTGAGAACTACGGATGGGAAGTATGGCTTATGAGGGTGAGAAAGAACTCTGCTGGGACTTCTATACAGGCAGTTTGTGTGAGAGGCTTGCCGTGTTCTACCTGCTTAGTGTCCTGAGAACTGGTGCAGGGTTGCATTGTGTAGAAATGGACTGGTGTGAGCAGATGGAGATGGCACAGAAGAAATGGATTCTTAGGGCTGAAACTGCTAAATCAGCTGCAGTTTTGTTTTTTTTTTTTTTTTACATTTTATTGTTTGGAAACAAGGTAATCTATAGCTGGGCGAACTCAGTATGAACATTAACACCTGTACACATATGTCAAGTTATTTTTCCAGCTACTTTCACACTTGAGACAGGGTCTCATGCAGTCCCACCTGGCCTTCAACCTGCCAGGCAGCCGAGGCTGAACTCCAGACACGTGCCATTTTGTGCACCTGACTTTACCTGCGTATTGGGGTTTGGAACCCTGGCATTAGGCTTTGCAAGAGCCTGTAACTGCTGAGCACCCCACCCCCAGCCCTGGGTCTTGAACCTCCCTTCCACACCCCGCAGAAGGATGTTGTTTTTTTCTATTTGGAGAGGTGGGGATAGAGAGGGGAGAGCTCACATACACACCAGAGCCTCTAGCCCCTGCAAATGAACTCTAGACACGCACCACTTTGTACATCTGGCTTTACCTGACTGAGTACTGGGGAACTGACCTGGGGCTATCAGACTTTACAGGTAAGCACCTTGCACCTTTAACTGCTGCACTCACTCTCTCCACCCCAACTTTTTCCTCGAGGTAGGGTCTGTCTCTCTAACCCAAGCTGACCTGGAACTGTAGTACAGACTGCCTCAAAATCACAGCCATCCTCCTACCTCTGCCTGCCAAATCTGATATTAAAGGCTGGACACTCTTTATTAATTGAAAGGCACTTGAAATATTCTATATAGTGTAATTTCAGCACACTGAAATGTGAGTTAAAAAAAAAACACACAAAAAGCTAGAATCCTAGAACTTTTCAAAAAAGTGATTCAATGAGAAAAAAGAAATGAGGTTAATTTGGATTTGGTGGAGGTTAACATTTGTGGTAGCTAGTAGGACTAATCAGAGGAAAAATGTATTAAAGCATGGAATTCTATCAATATCAACTATAAAATTCTGCAAATTTGAGGCAATTACGTAATGTCATCAAGATCCTGCAAGAAATAGTAGGAATGGGGTGTTGACTGAAGGCACACACACACACACACACACACACACACACCCTTCTACAAATCAATAGCAAATCCCTTCTTTTCCCAGTGGGAATGCCCAGGCCTGGGAGGCAGGCTGCACCTGTAGAGGCCTCAGGGTAGGTTGTGGCTGCGGGGCTCCACAGGCAAGTTGATGGAGTGTGGTTGCCATCATTGTGTTATCTGCTCAACTACATGGAGATTTTCCTGAAGGAAAACTGCCTTTGCTCCCTGCAATGGAGAATTCTGAGATGACTGACCTTCCCCCCCAATGGTGCCCCTCCATGTTTTTATCTTTATTATCAATACATTGTATGAAGAAATCTTGTAATATTTCCTTCCTGTCACCAACCCACTGGGGACCATCCTCAGTGCACATATTGGATCTGTCCTTGGTTGTAGGGGGGTTATGAATTGCACAAGAGGTAGCCAGCCCCCCCCCACACTTTGTGTTTTGACTCCCTTCCCTAAAATAGAGTCTCACTCCAGCCCAGGCTGGCCTAGAATTCATTATGTAATCTGAGGGTGGCCTTGAACTCATGGTGATTCTTCTACCTCTGCTTCCCAAATGCTGAGATTAAAGACATGCACCACCATGCCCAGACTAACTTTCTAAAAAGTACTTGCAGAGAGAAGGTAAATGAGTATGGGTGCACCAGGTCCTCCAGCCACTGCAAACAGACCCCAGATACATGCACCACTTTGTGCATCTGGCTTTATGTGGGCACTGGGGAATCGAACCCAGGTCATCAGGCTTTGGATGGGAAGCGCTTTAACTGCTGAGCCAGCTCTCCGGCCCCACACTTCAACTTTTGATGCTCCTGCCTCAGCCTCCCCAGTGCTGAAACAACAGGCCCCAAAGAACTGAGTGTACTGGGTATTTACCCAGATGAAGAATCCGAGGCTCAGAAGAGCTCTGGCTCTGTGATCTTCAGTTAGTTAGAATTAAAACCCAGAACTTTCTGAAACAATTCATTCTTCACAGTGTTGCACAACCTTTCCAGTGAGATTTGTGTAAATATATGAAAAGTGGATAACCGTACTGCCTTAAAGACCAACTAAATGAACTTTAAGCTCTGGAACAGAACCTAACCAAATAATGTTCTACTTAAAATAAGTAGGTTTGATTAGTACAATTTAAAGTCACACCTTTAATCCCAGCACTTGGGAGGCTGAGGCAAAAGGATCACTGTTAAATTCAAAGCTAGCCTGGGCTATAGAATGAACTCCAGGTCAGTCCAGGCTAGAATGAGACACTGTCTGCAAATAAATAAAAACAAAGCCAAAGATGATACAATTTGCTGCATGATCTGCACCATCACTGTGAAACTTGTGAGTAGCCCTTAGCTTGTTTAGCCTGATCGAGTGCAAAGATTGAGTGACCAGAAGTAAGAAGTAAACTCTTTTTCAAGGGAAAACATGCATGCATTTATTCTGAAGAATTCCCAATAAGGGGGAAAAATTCAGCGTCTTTAAAAATGTGTTTATTTAAAAAAAAAATCAGTGTGTACAAAAGTGTTTTGCAATTTTTAATTGTCAAGACAAATACCCAACCCTCCACCCCACGCCCACCCTGTTTCAATGGTATTTCTGGTAACCAACCCATTTCCCCTCACAGGAAGTTAATGGCTCAGAATAGCCCCTCCTACAAAAGTTGTCATCACTAACAGACTGTTCAGAGATCTAGAAACTTCTTTCTCAGTGAGGCTAATGAGAATTCCTATAATGGCAGTAGACTTCCAGCAGACACAACAAAGCACCGTCAATTGCTGAAAGCTAAAAAATAGATATTTTCAATATTCATTTTCTATTGGAAAAGTCTTTAAATTACATTAAATAAGTCTCTTTCCCAAAGCAATAGTCTAGTTTGTATTGTGATGCCTGTAAGCAGCAGGTCCCAGCAAGCAGGCAAGCCTGGCCAACAGTGCAGTGCAGGGACTTCACCCCCTCCCCTCAGAACTAACCAGAGCAGCATGGTTCACACAACCAGGCAAAAGGTGACACATTCAAAACACACCTTTGGGTGATGATCACAGGGTTACTGAGGTCACTCAGTCCAAAGGAACAGTGACAAAACAAGCCAGGCAAGGGAGTTATTGACATTTCCCTGCCTTGTCTATTTATAATCAATATTGCAACAGAAGTGTGACATAATTGTACACTGGAAGTCACACTTGAGAAAAAGGCCATTTACCGGGAAATACTTCAAGTTGCCTTTGTCTCAGTGGCAAACAGGCAGATGGTAAGCATGTCTGGAACTGGCACTAAAGAATGGAAACACAAACTTCTGAATCTATGGTTTGTAACCTGGAATTCAAACTCTCAGAACCAGAAAAGTGATGACTAGGAGAATGATCTTGTCAAAGTCCATGAAATGAAGTCAACTGTAAACAGACACCTTCCCCTTTCATATCTAGACATTTCCATCTATCTACAAGATAGGAGACCTGACTCCAGCTCTTCTCTCTGCCCAGAATTATCTTAAACCTAAGAAAAGCTGATTTCCCGTACTGCATTGTGAAGACACTGAGTCTGGAAAGTGCCATGGGGTGTGCACGAGTCAAGCTCTGCTCACCACACTGGTAAACTGACTAAGCACTCAGTAATGTAGTAAGCTTTGCCCTGTAGTGCACAAGTCAGCAAAATGACTGGTCAACTCTTTCTTACAGATACTTAAAAAGAATTATTTTGCATAGTGTTAAGTGCCACCAACAATCATGTGAAAAACTTCAAAAGAATCAGTCATAATTTAGTTCCATAGATTATTTCTCAATAGCAACACTCAACATTCCAAATATTTATATATGCTTGAAAGTGTTATCTGAAGAGCCAACTCAAAGCACCCAATTCATACCAAAGCTCTTCAAAGACATCTGCTGCTGTAATTAGTTTACAAATATGTTCCTCTGGAACCTACCATGACAGTAAACAGCTAACAATTTCTTCATCAAAAGGCAGGTGCAGGAGCACGCACAGGCAAGATCTGACCATAATGAAAGCTACCGGAGGATCAGTCACTGCTAGCAAATCTGCCTACAAATCTGAATTTCACTTTACAAAGAAATCATGATTTGAGGAATTTTCAAATTGACAAAGTCTCAAAAACTGAGAATTATAAAAATAATCACCACCACCAGGGTCCTTTTCTCTAAGCATAAACTATTAGTTTCATTTTCTCAAACATATTTAATATCAGAGTAAAAAGCAATGGCCTTAGTATTTGAGAAACTAAATCTACCAGTGGAGAAGCCAGAAACAGACAGTGAGAAAATCCACCAAAAAAAAAAAAGGTCACTGCCACATTAAAAGAAAATGAAAAAATCTTTTGGAGACAAATTCTTGCTTAGGTAGCCCAGAAAGCCTCCCAAGTGCTAAATGCTGGGGCCTGGAAGCACCCCACACAACAGAAGATAAAAGTTCTATAACAAATGAAGTATGTAGGACCTACCACACCAAATATACTTTCAAATGTCCTGGGCAGATTCCATGTGGGCATGACAATCCAAGGAGAGTATCACTGTCCCTAAGCCCAAAGTATGTGATGCTGTCTCTCTTATCTGTCTTCTCTTGCCTCTGTCTTGCCACAATTAAATATACCCAGACAAACAGCAAACTTGACAGATGCGTGTGATACTCTTAAACATATACAACAATTAGTTATTACAAAGCCTCCTTCCACTGAAAAACAGTGTTCTAACCAACACTGGAAAATGGTCTACACTGTCACACAATCCCGCCTTACTTCAAAATATAAAGAAATGTAGAAGACCTTAGCTATTTAAAATAAATAAGAACTTTGGCATCTTTAGAAAATAAGCTACAGCAATAAAAATATGTGATCGTATAAAGAATTGTGTGAACGAGCAGTTTTGTTGCAGCGTTACCAACTGGAAGCATCTACTTACGAGTTCTGTTGGAAGAACCTGCACATCTTCACCATCGCCATGTGTGATAAGGGTTCTTTTATTGCTTGTGGTATCAAGATTATTGAAAAGTCAACAAAACTTATGCTGACTTAGGTTCAAAATGTAATATGCAAACACTTAATGAGTATAATTTAAGATAAATAACACTTGAAGAAAGCAAACTTCTGATAATATGACTTTCAATATACAGCCTCACTTGAATTCAGTCTGTTTCTATGACATTTCTTAGTTTGTATTGGTCCTGCAAATGCATCTCAATGTATCAAAGTGCCTGCTTAAATTCACTTCAACTTGCTTACAGATGATCAAACTAACAATTTTCAAAATTCTTTTGAACTTAGAATGAAATACAACATTAATATGAATAAAAAGTCTGTCTAAGAGAAGGTAATGTCTCAATTCTCCTGCTATCAGACATCATAAAGAAAGCTAGGTTCAGTGTCTATCCTGTGTGCGTGTGAAGCATGTTCAGTAAACACCAACAGTTTCCACATGCCAATGCAGGGGAGTAGAGTGAGGCTCGACTTTCAAAGTATCTGATAAAAGCAAACTATAAGGCCCCAAATTAGGCTAAAATACTACTGGAAACAGTTTACTGCATCCTTTCAAGTTCTCAAAGAAAAACTTGTCAATTTAAAAATGAATGTCAAAATTCATTGAAAGAGTAAGCAGGGTCCTTTCATGAAACCTGGGAAACGTCAAGGACGAGCTCTGCTTGCTAGAGAAACAAAATCAGCAGCCCGTTTGTACATTATTACTTACAGGCAAGCAGAAACATGAAGAACTGCAACAGAACATTCT
Organism: Zapus hudsonius; assembly: GCA_004024765.1. Lineage (NCBI taxonomy): Eukaryota > Metazoa > Chordata > Mammalia > Rodentia > Dipodidae > Zapus > Zapus hudsonius. Next base: position 6,269 of record PVHP010006421.1, on the reverse strand, counting down.
AAACCTATGACCTATGGTCCTCCTCAGCACCTTCTCCCACCAAGTACAGAAAATCCCTCGAGTATTAGTTGTGTGCACTAACAGGGGAAAGACAGTGTCCCAATCTGTCCACAGGGACAAAAAGGCTCTGAATAGGTCACCATCTTCAAATCTGGAACACTCATTATTTAAGAATTTTCTACTAAAATGGTGGTCTTTTCAGCTACCCATCCTAAGAAGTCAAGTACAAGCATGCAGGTAAGTTCACAGGCACAGAGGGTCCAGGTAAAAACAGTTAAGGTAGCTGTGCTGCAACACCAACAATCTTGAATGGCCCTGACACACTCAAAATATTATAATTATTCAACAAAATCCTGAAGCAAACTCGCTACACTGCTAAGCACTCACGTAGCATGTTCTCCCCCATGGTTTTAGCTAGCTTAGAGCAAAGAATTTTTACACTATTAAGAAAAAAAATTAAAGTATTTCCCCTTTGTAAATTTACACAGACGTTTAATTAGCTTTATTTACAGAGCAGGGAGGTTTTTTTTTTCAGTCTCCAATGGTGCCTAGATAACATCATTAGGCAAGAATGCCAGTTTAAAGAAATGTATGCAGAATCCTAAAAATAACAGGTGGTGGCGCTCCTCGGGGAGAGGCCAGCAGCCTCTAGGCCTCAGTTACTCAGAAGCAATTCTGTTGCAGTCTCTACATCCCATGATTTTGAAGACAAGGCCACTATTACTGCATTCTGCAAAACAAAAAAACAAATGAACTGCTTAAAAATATGGAATTCCTCACTGTCTTCATATTGAGAAGTTATACTTTACATTTATTTATTTATTTATTTGTTTGTTTATTTTAAAGTAGGGTTCTCCCTCTAGCAGAGGCTGATGTGGAATTCACTACTTAAGTCTCAGGGTGGCCTCAAACTCGTGGGTGATCTTCCTACTTTGGCCTCCTGAGTGCTGGGATTATAGGCGTGCACCACCATGTCCAGCGAAAAGTTACCAAGACTAGATCAACAAAAGGAACATAGGCTGGGAGTAATGGCCTACTCCTGTGACCCCAGAACTCAGGAGACTAGAATAGGAGAGTTGGCAGGAAGTCTAGGTCAGCCTGGATTACAGAGTTACTGTCACATACGTACGTATGTATGTACGTACGTACGTACGTACATACATACATACATACATGCAACAACAAGCACTGATTCCCCCCCTTTTTTGTTAGCCCACTTGTGTCAGCCAAGAATTTGCATCGAAAGTTTATAATAAATATGTAATCAGTAGGGTGTGTTGCAGCATGCCTTTAATCCCATCAGGCAAAGGTAGGAGGATCACTGTGAGTTCAAGGCCAGCTTGGGACTACAGAGTTTCATGTCAGCTTGGGCTAGAATGAGAACCTGCCTTGGGGGTGGGGGTAACACAAAAATAAATCTATACACACACCATAAAAATCAGTCAGTCAATTAATCTGCTTATCTGAATGTGTTCCTGCAGAAATTTAGAATAAGTTGGAAAGAGTGATGTCATTTTAGGAGTCTTTAGAACTGAGGTCATTAAGGTCCCTGAAAATGGCTACCATATCATAATGTTCAAGTGTTTTCATAAGACCTAATTTAAAATTTTACTGTAACTTGTTCTCTAAGTATAATGAAACTTTAAAATTCATTAAAAAAAAAAAAACATCAGAATCATTCCATGATGTACTTACCCTATCAAAGCCCATAGCACATAGATTTTCTATCTTTTTGGTGTATTCTGGACTCGAAACTGGTGCTCCAGCATACACGTGTGCCCAAAGTCGAGCTGTCTGTTTGAACATTTCAGGATTTTGTTTATACTGCATGGAGGAGGGAAAGAATGACTGACATGACCATACAGTTATAATATTCCACATGGTAGCTCTACTGGTTTTTTTTTTTTTTTAACTTGAGAGGAAATAAGGGTGGGGAAGGGGAGGGAAGGAAATGAATGAACATGGGCACACCAGGGTCTCCTGTCACTGTAAATGAACTTTAAATGTACCACTTTGTGCATCTGGCTTACACAGGTACTGGAGAATCAAACTTGGACCAACAGGCTTTGCAAGCAAGTGCCTTTTGCCTCTAAACCATCTCCCAAGCACTATCTCAACTTTTAATTGACCAAGACTACTTTTTCTAAATAAAATGAATTCCTATTTAAGATATGATTCGTTTGGGATGCGCTGGAGCTCAATGGTATGTTATGTGGGTTTTGTAAGCACAAGGTCATGAGTTTAATCCCAACACTCTATATGCCAAAAAACGTGATTCACTTTGTATTACAGGTAATTGTGTCATTTAGAAAAGATTTTAACATGAAGGTTTGATTCAAAAGTTACAATGATAAAATAAATACAAACTTAATCATTTTAATCTCAATGCAAAAAATTAATATACAAAAAAACAAAAATAAAAAATAAAAAGCTGGGCATGGTGGCACACGCCTTTAATCCCAGTACTCGGGAGGCAGAGGTAGGAGGATTGCCATGAGTTCGAGGCCAACCTGAGATTACAGACTGAATTCCAGGTCAGCCTGAGCTAGAGCGAGACCCTACCTCGAAAAAACAAAAATAAAAATAAAAAAAGCCAGGCATGGTGGCACACTCCTTTAATCCCAGCACTCGGGAGGCAGAGGTAGGAGGATTGCCATGAGTTCAAGGCCAGCCTGAAACTACATAGTGAATTCCAGGTCAGCCTGGGCTAGCTAGAGCGAGACCCTACCTCGAAAAACCAATAAATAAATAAATAAATAAATAAATAAATAAATAAATAAATAAATAAATAAATAAATAAATAAATAAATAAATAAATAAATAAGCCAGGTATGGGGGCAGAGGCCTTTCATCCCAGCACTAATAAGGCAGATATAGGAGATTGCCTCCCCATGAGTTCCAGGTCAGCCTGGAGGAGAGTGAGACTCTACCTTGGGGTGGGGGAACAACTATGACTACAACAGAACTATTACCATGCAGGATTACATAAACATTAGCTAATCAATGTGACCAACTTTGCGGGGGAAGAGGAGCTCATAGAATAAGCTGTTTTCCTAAAGCTATTAGGGTACAATGACTAAAACACCCCACATCCAAAGTCCCAAGCTATACCATCCTTTGAAATAACTAAAAATTGCAATAGATGCTTATAAAACCTGCTTGTACTTGTTCAATTCCTCAGTACCCACATAAAATCAAACGTATCTGGAGTTTGTTCACAGAAAAGCAGGAGGCATTAGTGTGCTTGCTCATTCATTCTCATTCTTTCCAAACAAACAAGCACTCCCCCCCCAAAAAAAAATCACAGTAGAGTTCTATTTGGTGCCAAATCTTCCTACAAGTGTTGGAAAAAGGCAAACTCTTTCTCAAGCTCTCTGAAAACACAAAAAATTAGTAAATAGCTTCAATTAGTAAATAGCTTCAATTCACTTTAAATTCTGATCAAGCTATTATAAATATTTTGAATATTTCAAGACCCACAAGCTTCTATCACATACCAAACTGATACACCCAGTTTCCACTATTATAAAAATAAGAAAAGAGCTGGAGAGATGGCTCAGCGGTTAAGGCACTTGCCTCCAGTACCTAAGGCCCTGGGTTCAATTCCCCAGGACCCACATAAGCCAGACCCACAATCTCTCTCTCTCTCTCTCTCTCTCTCTCTCTCTCTCTCTCTCTCTCTCTCTCTCTCTCTCTCTCTCTCTATCTCTCTCTCTCTCTCTGTATCTCTCTGCTTGAAAAATGAATAAATAAAATATTTTTTAAAAAAATAAAAATAAGAAAAATTACTTGAGCATTTTAAGTGCTCCCAAAATTCCTTTGATTTAAACCTTAGTCAGTGAGGAAATCAAAGAATTCAAGTTATGATTTTGGCTATCATATATGAATAAGTAGGACATATACCAAACATGAAATACTCCAAGATAAATAGTATATACAAAAACAAAAGGGAAAAGAAAAAGACAAATTTAAAACAAAAGAAGAAGGCAAGCTGGGCAGGATGCACATTTTTTAATCCCAGCACTCAGGAGTCAGAGGTAGGAGGATCGCCATGAGTTTGAGGTCAGCCTGAAACTACATGGTGAATTCCAGGTCAGCAAGACGCTACCTCAGGGGGGAAAAATAATAATAATAATAAAAAAAAACCATGAATGGTAGTCATTGGGTAGGCAGAAATGTTTCCTCAAGGAGGAAGCATGGTTGTTTGAAGAATAACAAAACTTAGGGATCAGAAGTGCTGAGTCCCAACAAGGGATTGTGGACTACCAAAAAGCAGTAGTGGCCTAGCCTAGCCAGGCAGCACCTTATCAATGTGGAGGACAGGAAAAGAGGAGGAAATCTACCAAGGAAGAAGAAGAAATATAGAAAGAAAAGGAAGGGAAGGGGAAAAAAAAGAATTCATGGCAATCTGGCCATAAAGTATGCAGAGACCTCGTTAGGGTACTGGGAAAGCAATCAAGAGAAAAAAGAATAATTAAATAAAATTTAAAGAAAAGAGAGAGAAACAAAGAGACGGGCATGGTGGCACAAGCCTTTAATCCCAGTACTGGGAAGGAAGAGGTAGGACAAGCCTGTGACACTGCCTGAAAAATCTCAACAAAAGAAAAGTAATGGAGGGCTAGGTGTGGAGCTCCATAGTGGAGGCCCTGGCCTTGAACCCCAGCATGATCGCTAGAGCAAGAAAGCACTAAGGGCAAAGCCACTGGAAGCTCTCACACTGCATGAGGAGGTCTGTCCAAAAACTCCTTACCTGATTGGCTACTACTGCATCTTGTGGGTCATCAGGTTCTGCAGCTGCCAACAGTGCTTGCAATGACAACAAGACCGTGCGCAGAGTCATCGCTGCAGCCCTAAGTTGCAAAGAGAAAAATAGCCCGCTGAAGACAGCTTTAAATGGATGTACTGAATAAAACAAAAACCCACTGTAACTCAAATATATTAACTACATAGTTAAGTTATAGAAATATATACACGTTTAATGTCTTTGTTTTCCCTGAGGTAGGGCCTCACTCTAGCTCAGGTTGACCTGGCACTCTATAGTCCAGGCCACACATTAAGTCTCATGAACTTCTGCCAGGCATGGTGATGCACACCTTTAGTCCTAGTACTCCAGAGATGGAAGTAGGAAAATCACTGTGAGTTCAAGGTCATCCTGGTCAGCCTGCGTTAGAGTGTGACCCTACCTCAAAAAACAACAACCAATAAATAAATAACAATAACTGTTTATAGCCAAAAATAGCACATAGGCCATATCTCATGACATAGTAAAACTGACTTATAACTCCCTAAAACAGAGGTTGGTGAGATGACTCAGCAGTTAAGGCACTGCCTGCAAAGCCTAATGACTCACGTAAAGCCAGATGCAACACATGGTGCAATCATCTGGAATTCGTTTGCAGAGGCTAGAGGCCATGCCTATTCTCATAGTGTGTGCTTGCATGCACATGTGTGTTTCTCTCTGCTTCAAGTAAATAAAAATTTAGCCAGGCATGGTGGGGCTTCCTCCTAAAAATGTGCATTTTAAACTTCTGGAGAGGTGTTTTTTTTTCCCCCATCACGTATGAGTTGGGAAGAAATACAAAATTTAAAAACCCTAGCCGGGCATGGTGGCGCACGCCTTTAATCCCAGCACTCGGGAGGCAGAGGTAGGAGGATTGCCATGAGTTCGAGGCCACCCTGAGACTACATAGTGAATTCCAGGTCAGCCTGGACTAGAGTGAGACCTTCTCTGAATTAATCTAGCATTGGTTCTTTCATGTATCTGGTAATTAACTGTGCTGCCCTGAGATGTCCATTATGTAATTATATTAATTTTTGGAAATGTTCTTCCTGGTGCTTAACTTTTTGTGTGTCTTTTCTCTCATCCATTTAACAAGAAGGCGCTATGCCTTCATTTTAACCCCAACACAGACCTGCACTTTAATCAGTTATTTCATTACTTTTAAAATCATATTTATGGCTGGGCATGGTAGCACACACCTATACAATCCTAGTACTTGGGAGGCAGAGGAGGTAAGAAGGAGGATGGCTATGAGTTCAAAGCTAGCCTGGGACTACAGAGTATCAGGTCAGCCTGGGCTAGAGTGAGACCCTGCCTTGAAACACTCCCTCCCAATCATAGTTATTAATTTCCATGTACAGAGGAATCTTTGTAAAGTACATGTTGTAAAGAATAATAAATAGCACAGCAGAAATCTTGGTACTCCCCTCCATTTTCAGAGGAGAATGTGTTAGGTTTGAAGCTTCTATCTGTTCTATAAACTGTGTAT
>PVHP010006420.1:0-60517 GCA_004024765.1 Zapus hudsonius | reverse complement strand
AAAAAAAAATACTGAAAGAGGGTGGTTTGAAAAATTGATGTTTAGAATGGTTGTATATATTTTTTAATGGTGTTTACTTGAAAGTAAAACTGAAATGAAATTATCTAACAGTGACAAATGGCTACCATAAATTATCCACACTCTCAACAGCTAGAACATCATCCTCGTGTCTGTAAATGATTTGTATGCTGTGTGGCAAGCATGCCCCATTGGGTACAATTATATGATTGTTTATTGAATAATTGCTCTTTTTGTCAAACGTTGGATTGAATATTTGCCTGGGCCCTGTAATATTTTCACTGAGTAATTGTCTGCAGTGGGTAATACCTTCACTCCGTAATTGCTTGTTCTGAATTATATTTTCACTGAATCATTTCCCATTCAGCATATTTTACCTAACGATTCTCTTGTTGTGACTCATGTTATTGCAAGTTCAGTGTGAATGACTTGGCGAATTGCATATTTCCTCTCTATTACTTAGACTTAGAGCTGAATCTACCCATGTTCTTGTCCTGTACCTTCTCCAAGCTGTTAAGAGGTTTATACAGCGACTTTCTTCTAAGCCTTTTTCTAGAGGCATGGGACTTTGGAGCTAAACGACACAATCAAAATATTATGAAATGAAGATTATTCTTATGGGGCAAAATACCACGATCCCAAGGAAAAATGGGAAAAGTTAACTAATCTAAGTGGGACAGGTGTGGAATACTTAGGATAAGTTGTCCCAAACACTCACTGTGGAGTTTTCTGGAAGTTTTATGGACTATAATGTTGACTGGTTTGATTACAAATTTGGTTTGCAGGTTATAAATGGTTTTATAAATTAAAGTAGAATAAAGTGGTTAAATGTTAATGACTAAATATAAACATGAGGGTGAAATAATCCAACATCTCATATCTACCAACCCCTATGCATATACTATGATATTTTACACTTTTTGAAGACTTTTTCGAGATGAACAGTAAGGGAAATATATTTTCTTTTTTTTTGTCCATAATGAGTTACATTGTTTAGTGGGCCAACAATGAGTTGTTATCCCCAATTCCTCATTGCCCCCCAGCCCCATCCCCAGTCAGCTGGATATCCTCCGTGGGCCATCTGGATCAGTCTTTGTGGTAGGGGACCATGGATAGCCCAGTCTTCAACCGTGTTCTCATGACCCAAGTGTGTTGTTACTGAGGGTTGCCAAGTCTCTGATATTCTCCCCCACCACGGCTCTCACAATCTTTCCACCCCCTCTTCCAGGAAATATATTTTCAAGCCTCTTATTTGTAACTAAATTTTAGAAATGGGTAGAGTAGAATGAAAGAAAATAACTGCTTTAAAATGCCCCCCTTCTTAAAAGCAAAAAATTCAAAGTTTCCTGTTTAAGAGTAGATGAAACGTAGTTGTCTTCCTCTTATACACTTTCTACTTACTTTTCATGTGACACACCTTTGAGTCTATCATAACCATTTGTGTAACTATGATCTTAAACCAACACTTTGCTCTCTCTGGCCACTGTTGCTATGATGTCAGCATAACTTCCTATTGCAGACTTTGAGTATTAATTCCTAAAATATTATTGGTATAGTTCAGTTCTTGAGGTCACCCTCTTTCGTTATTTCTTTTTCATGAACCCTATCACCGATTCTTAGATATGGTTATAGGGCTAGTGAGCTCTGGATTCACAGCAGGGTTGCACATGGCTCATCCAGGAAGTTCTCATCATCAATCTAAATTCTTGAGTTTGTTTTCATTTAAATTTCAACCCTGGAGAAATAGGGCATGAGAATTTCAGTTAATAAAGAGTTATTTCTCCTTTGAATAAAAGTGCAGTTGCTACAATCGCTGGAGGTTATTGAGTCATACTTTCTGAGATCAGGAAGTGGAGCTCTGAGGGTTATTCCTGTCTGGTGTCAGGGAGTTTATAGGAGAATAAAATGTCTCTGCAGAAATAAAATAAGAAGGACCACTTTATTCATTTGAACTTGATCTGAATGTGATATAGGATGTCTGAATTTAAAGACAGCCCTCCACAAACTTTTTTGGCAATATTTAGTCATATTTTGTTATGACATCTAGTTACCTATTTCATGTCTTTTCTCCTATGAATAAATTGTGACCTTTCAAAAACATAGATGATGCTTTCCCAAAGTCTTGTGATCATGTACTTTTCTTCTGAATATATAGAATACTCTATCATATTATCAGATGCTCATGATATATCTGTTCACTATCTTGGAGATAGATGCACTCCATTGATCTCCTGCACTGGTAATTTGCTTCAAAGAACAAAGAATACAAATCAAATTTCAGTGAAATAGCTTACATTGCTAGTAAAAATATATGATATGAACATTTTAGAGAGCAATATAGCTGTATCTTTTAGGGCTGATAAAATATTTATCCTTTTGGTTGTACCATTACATGAAGAAATATTTTATTCCAAGAAAATAAGTTCTCAGCAGTAATTGAGTATCTCCTATAGAGATCAGGTACTCTTGCAGATACTTGGAGATATATCATTTAAGAAAATGGAATTTGTGTTCTAACAGGATGATGGGTAATCATAAACCCAGCAATCATGAGTTGGTAAACGATACAGGATATCAAGTGATGATGAATACTGTGGACAGAGTTGCTGAGGAGGCAATCAGGAAAAATGGAATCAGGAGTCACAATTTTTAAATGGTGTTGTGGTCAGCTTTCTAGTTGCTGCACAGAAAGAACCCAAGCAAAAGTGGCTTGTGGAGGAATGGGTTTATTAGGCTTATGGATGAGGGGGGACTCCATCCTGGCAGGGAAAACGATGGCGTGAGCAGAGGGGTGGACATCACCTCCACCACAGCACTGGAAACAGCGGCAGGAAGGTGTGCCAAACACTGGCAAGGGGAAGCTGGCTTATAACCCCATAAGCCCGCCTCCAACAACACAGCTCTAGCGAGGTTGTAATTCCCGAACTGCCATCAGCTGAGGTTCGATTACCCAGAGCACATTCATTTGTTTTTGGGTGACAACTAGGTCAAACTATGACAAAAGGTATTTTGGGGTAGACTTTATTTGAAAAATCATGAATAAGCACATAAATGTTTGTGCCATGTGGGTTGCATCAGGGATATATGATAGTGCATCCAGCAGTCCTAAGGTAGGGAAGTGAAAACTTTAAGAAGACTTAGGAGCCAGCTATAATGGGTAGAGTGAGCAAGCAAGCTGAGAACAGGAACAGGCTCACAGGGCCAGCCATGTTGGCCTTCATAAGGAACTTGGATCTTATGCCCAGTGAAGTGAGAATTCATTGCAAAGTTTAGAGGAAAAAATGTCACAAATTGGCTGACGTTATAAAAGGATCACTTGTGAACACTGTGTTGAAAATAGCCCTCGAAGAGGAAATGGCTGAGCTTGAGTGACCAGTTAGGAAATGTGGTAGGTTGAATAATGATAAATCGGGAACTCTGAGTTATACTTGGTTTGAGACTTTTTTTTAAGATAACTAAATAGAGATTTGAGTAGGTAGTTGCATATGAAAATGTGGAGTTTGCAGGAGAGAGATTTGGCTGGTGATCTAAATCTGGGAGTTATTGGCATATATTTGGCATTAGAAGCATGAGATGAAATGACATCATCAAGAGAGGAAGTGTAAATAGGGAGCTATTGACTATATTTTGAGAGGAACGTTTATGTTAAAATATCCATTGTGATAATATGCTGATTTATGATTAATATTATTCTTATTGAAAAATCATAAACTTATGTCAGTAGTATTATCCATTCACTGAAAACAGAAGTAAGTATGATATAAATTATTAAGAAACCACAACTCAAAAAAAAGTATGTAGTGTAATCATGAATATGGAAAGGGTTGTATCATTTCATGGCGGAAGAGTAGCAATTTATAAAATTAAAATCTATTTTTTGTTTTCTTATTTTAATTCTTAAATTATATGTTCTGAAATATGCATGATTTCCTGTGGGAAAATAACAGATCAATTCATGGTTTTTCCTTAGAAATGTTTTAATTCATTTTTCCTTCTAATCATAGTCATTTTTAAAAGTATTTTAAACATTAAACATAGTAGCCATAAAACATTCAATCTTGATACCAACTAATGTCATAGATTAAGTAACAGAGAAGCCAGTAGGTCAAGTACCTAATAGACACTTGGAAGAGATGGATGCCTTTGTATTTTAGCCCCAGGGAATCTGCCTGAGAGCTTTACGACAAAGCACTACTTGTTTCTGCTCCTTTGATCATGGATCTGAATGAGAACTTGGACTGCCAGAGCATTCTGGCCTTGCATGTGTTTGTTCATGCACACTAGTATTGGGTTGCACACTCAAAATGTATGGTGAGCTCCTCTCAGTTCTGTGGGTTCTCCCTAGAACATCAATGGGCAGGATAATGTCGGCCACCAAAGTCCAACATAGGAAGGGAACATCTATGATGTTCTCCTTTTGCTGATGGATTTTCAGTTACCACAAAGTGAAAAATATTTAGCTTTACTAATAAATTTTACAAATCATTAGGAACAATAAAGAAACAGGGAGATCTTTTCTTAAGAAAACTTTGAAATTTCAAGTCAGTTTCTATTTGACACCATTTCACCCTTATTTATTTCTTACTATTTTCTCTCTTCCTAAGCTTAGAACATACATAAAATTTACACATTTTTAGCATAGAAGTATAACCTTAGAGCAAAAAATATTCTAATAGAGAAAATAGAATTATATTCATTTGAAATGTGAAAAAATGGTCTCTTAAGAGTCAAAGCTCTGAAATATATTACCAAAACTAAAGAAGTATGAAAAATAAAAAAAAAAAACAGCTGGAGTGCCTTTCTTTTCTCTTCCTCCATTATCCAGGACAATGTGCTAATGACCCAGTACCCAGTACTCCTATACAGGTAATGAGAAGTGCTGTGAGGTCGTGAATCCTATGACCATTTGGTTCATGGAAGACAGCGTTCCAAAGCAATCTTTTCCATCTTTTGGTTCTTACATTTTTTTCCCCTGTCAGCTCTTCTGCTATAGTCTCCAAACCAATGGAGGGTGTGATAGAGATGTCTCAGTTAGTGCTAACCACGTGACAAACACTCCTTTTGAGCAATTTCCCAAGCTTTGATTCTCTATCTGCAAAGAAAAACCAAATGAGAGCAACACTAATATGTGGCATAAATTCAAGTATTTCATGGGCAATTTAATAGACGTAAATATTCATGTAGACACACAATAGGAGTAGCTAGCTTTTCCCTTAGGGCTATGACCTTCCCAGGCATTAGGCATTCGACTAGGTTTCCAGTATCAAGTATAAATTCTCTCCTATGGAACAGGCCTCAAAACCAATATGAGAGTGTTGGTTACCCCATAACAGACATGCCAGTATTGCACAAGTGAGCACATCTTGCTATGCAACTTGCAGGGTGCACTACTGGTTAAGACTATTGATACCTCTTCTTCCCTAGCAGTTTCTTAGCACTATAATAGCTAGTCGGCAGACAGGAGGCTTCCAGTTCTGTTAGGTGCTTTTGATAACTGCTTTCTTTTTCTCTTTACATTTTTGATGCCATGATTCCTATAGCCTAATTAAAATCATTTTTGTTTTAAAATGAAGACAGGAAAGGAACGTATACAGGTTAGTATTAAATAGAATGAAAATATATTAGATCAGGGTTTATTTATTTTATTTTTATAGTCATATATTCACTTTATCATCATATAGAGTAGATGAATGTGTAAATAACTTAAGAATCCATTAATGAATGAATACATAAAAATGTGACACAAATACATATATGCAAAGGAACATTACTCAACCCGAAATAAAGGAAACCCAACTACTTGGGACAATATAGATGGTCCGGAGAACATTATACTGAGGGAAATAAGCCAGACAGAAAAGTAAATACTATATCATCTGAATTACTGTGGAATCTGAAAAAAATGTCACACTTGGAAGCAGAGAAGAATAGTAGCTGCCATGGCTGGTGGGACTGGGGCATGACTTAATTATTGAATGAATTGAGGGATCTAATTACTGAATTATGGGTATAAATTATAGTTAATATATAACGTACATACTTGAAATTGGCTGAGAGTGTAGATCTTAAGTGTCCCCCAGAAAATTAACTGTGTGAGATGGTGAGGTGGTGGATATTCATAGTCTGTTTATGCAACCATGTTGTGTGTGTGTGTGTGTGTGTGTGTGTGTGTTGGTGGGGATTGACCTAGGTCCTTGTGTATGTCAGGCAAATACTCATTCAACAACACCTGATAATCAGTGTTTCTGCATTTTAAACTCATGTTGATTCCCAAGTTTATAAACTTTTACCTCAATAAAGCTGAAAATTACTCCACCCCCCCCAAAAAAAAACTTGCTTGCAAACCACAGATGGCTGCCTTCTAGCCTTGTATATCAGGGTTTATTAATGGAGAATTTTCCAGAAAAATATCAAAGATGGACCAATTATTTCACGAGCTGTCAAAGGAGCAGTGAGACACTAAGTGGAAAGCAACGAAAATGCAGAGAACTGACAGCTCTGAGACAAAGATGAATTAACACTGGTAGGACTCTGCTAAATATGACTACCGTCCAGTGAAATATTGTGAAGGACTCCTTTTTCTTTTTTAAATCTAAGACTTTATTGAACTAGGGAGAGGAAGAAGAGAGGGAGAGAGAGAAAGAGAAGGAGAGAGAAGAGGAGAGAGAAAAGAGAAAGAGGGAGAGAGAATAGAAAAGGCAGAGAGAGAGAGAGAGAGAGAGAGAGAGAGAGAGAGAGAGAGAGAGAGAGAGAGATATGGCATGCATGTACCTGTAGCAGAAAAACCAAAACCAAATAAATGACAGTGGGTGAAGGCCAGGGAGTGGATTTTATGGAAAGAGACAAGATTACAACCTGGAAGAGGAGAGGGAGGAAGAGAGAGAGAGAGAGATAGAGAGAGAGAGAGAGAGAGGAGAGAGAGAGAAGAGAAGGAAGAAAGAAGAAAAGGGGAAAGGACAGGGGACAGGAGAGAGAGAAAGGGATTACATGCAAGAGAGAGAGAGGAAAGAAGAAAAAGAGGAAGCGGGGAGGAGAGAGGAGAGTAAATGAGAAGAAAGGAAAGGAGAAGGGAGAGAGAAATACAGGGAGAGAGAAGAGAGAGAGAAAGCGAAAGAGAGAAGGAGAGAAAGGAAAAATGGATACACCTATAGTGGGAGAGCCAGAAAGAGCTGAAGGCTGTTCTCTATGAGTAATCAATGAATTCAAGCCTGTGACAGGCGGAGCTCATGCCAACTAAGTCTCCAGTAGAATTAAGATGACCAGCCCTACACCGTTATCCACCAAAGGAGGAGGGAAGATAGCATGGTTCAAAATATCCTTTTCTGCATTTAATTAAAAGGTTACCACCTATGCAACATGACAGGTCACATGACTAGCAACTATATATCAAACGAACCTAGCCTCAGGTGATCCAGATATTGGACAAGAACTTCTTGCAGTTAATATGTGGGTGGCACACATGGGGAGATAAGATTAAGAATATATGTGCCACTGAATTTGTATTCTTTAGAGAAAACATATAAAAATAATTATCAATTGAACTTAAGGAAAATAAAATGAGCTAAACTTGGAGGCAGAAGCTGACTTTGTCTCACTGTAAACCTTGAGTTGTTATGGATGGAGTCATGCTGAGGCAGACATGACTGGTTGCATTTGATGTCCATTCTTTTATTTCTGTGTATTTTATACAACTCTTATGTGCTTAGCTGAAAATACTTTTCTGATTCCTTAATACTGCAGACATTCATTTCTGACCTTGAGCTATGAACATGAACCTGCTTGGGATTTTTGAATACTTTCTCCTGAGGTTCATTTTAGTGAGATTGATTACCCGGAGACTCACAACTTTCTTGAGATCCACAAGGCAAAAGATACATATTAAAGATAGATGATAAAAAAATAGGAGTCTGGGCCCTTAGTGCGTATGCCAAGCGCTACTTAAAGAATTCTTATATAAAAATGGTGCTCCTATTTCTTTACTCCGCTGTCATCTATGTTCTGTTACTTAATGTTTAATTCCTTCATAATTCATGCATATTGTCAAGGCCAAATATTTGTCTCGTCCCTCAAGGCCATTCACAATCTAGACCTACTTTAATTTCCACCTCCAGTATTTCTTGCTTCCCACCAACTTCCTTCTCTTTTTGTAGTTCTTTTCACTGAAATCCAGAAAGAAATATCTCTTCCTTTTCTCAGAATATTGAACTATCGTTTGGGGATTTCTATACTCATTTAATACTTTGCTGTATTTTGCTCAACTTTAAAAAAATCAAGCTTATTAATTATTCTCAACATAGATAAATACCGCAGTCATCAAAATGGAAATGGCCTGTCTGCTTTCAAGAGCAGAAAAGGAGAAATGTCAAGCAATGTTTTCTTTTATATATGTGCTTGTAGGTGGTGTGTACACATAGTGTGTACATGTGTATGTGCAGAGGCCAGAGTAGAATGTAGGGTGTTCTGAATTGCACTTTCATGTTGTTCCCTTGAAACAGAGCCTCTCACTGAAACTGGAGTTGCCAATGTTTTCAGTTGGACTGGCTAACCAGAGAAACCCAGCTAGTCTCCTGTCTCCAAGCCTCTCAGCACTGGGGTTGCAGACATGTGTAGCCACATCCAACTTGTTATGTGGGCGCTGGGAAACAAACCCCGGTCTTCATGCTTATGGGGCAAAGCTTTTACTCATTGAACCGGTTTGTGACATTTGATTAGACAGCCTAGACTTAAGCATGAGACATGAGGTTATGTTGTAATGTAGATACTACTTGTGAGCAGAGCAAAGATTCATTTCTCACACAGCCCTTTATGGGTGTGTTGGGGCTGTGCTTGATGTATTCCATCAGGAACCAATTCGGATGGAAAGCTCACCATCCAGAATGACATCTCAATGCACTTGCTTTTAAAATAATTATGTTAGAAAAGGTGATTTTTCTTTTCAGTAAACAAAACGAGCATCTCACATATTACTGTGTGCAAGTGTGTGTGCATGTGCATGTGTGTGTGTGTGTTTCCAGCAAGAGCACCTAACATCTATTCTCAGCAAATTTCCAGCACACAGCACAATTAACGATAGTTTCCATATTCAGATAAGTTCTCTTTAGTTTAGAAAAGTGCCAGCAGTTAATTTCATCTTTCTGATGATTCTGTTTGGTAGCGGCTATTAGCTCACTTTTATAGCTCCAAATCTGGAGCTCTAAGGAGATTCATTCCTTGCTCGAGTCTGGAAGACAAAACTTATACATTTTATTTTAGATAGGTTTCTTTATGTTGGGAGAGTTTTCAAATTAGGCTTACACATCCTCCTGTCTCATGCTGATGACCCGAAATACTTGAGTTTTTCAGCTAATTTAAAAACCTGAATGATTGCTTACTTGTTTTGTATTGTGCCTGCCTCCAGGAATTTGTGCTTGGCTAAGGGCTGGCTGGCATTTGCAAACCTCCCTAGGCTCTTGTCTTCAGGCAAGAAGATGATCATGCCATTTGACAAACGGCCGCTTTGAACTTAGTACCCAGCAGAAACCTGCTTGGGAAAGGCAGGGCGACTTGAATATTATGTGGGTGTTGCTGTGGGTTACAAACACTTTATTACCAGCACCAAAATATTAATTTATATAGATGCACGATTGTGGTATAAATGTCATAGAGAAGGTTGAAAATGGAAGCGTCTTTGATTGCTAACAAATCAAATGTAATGAGGACAAATTGAGAAAATGAAAATGGAAATAACTTCCCCTGCAGTGAGCTGAGAGATGGAAAGTTTTCTCTCTCCATTTATTTCTTTCTCAAACGGACTTTTTTAGCAGGTTGGTTGAGCATTGGAAAATACTCTTTTCTCCTTAGGGATAATGCCTGCCACCAACCACTGTTCGGATCCAAAATACATTCCATTCTAATCAGGGTGCAAGGAGACACTAAAAACAAAACTTAGGGCTCTAACGTCATTCTTTGATTTTTTTTTTAAATTTTAATATGCCTCACTGTACCAGCAAAGATGCCTCTAGTTCCAAATGGGATAAAACTGAATAAAATTCAGCTTAATTTTTTTAACATGCTTTATCTCACTTAATTGCAAGGAATGCTTCAGGTATGGGCTTTAGTTCATTTGTGACAGTTTGGATGAGTTTGTCCATGTGAAGGTTCTACTCGTAGGCAGACTTCCCTCCCAGGAATGAGATGTCCCTACCTTACACATTCTAATCTGTAAAAAGCAAGAAAAAAAGGGCTTTCTGTATTTAAAAATAGGACAACTGTTCTGTCTGCAGTTCACCTAGGACAACGTGTTGTGCTGAATAGCCTAGACTTAAGTAGGTCCTTCTCTCTCATCCCATTATTGTAACAAGGAGAGTATATTTATAGTCAAAAAAAGGATAAGATGAATATCCGCTGAAATCATTGAGCTGCCTTAGATATGATAGATAAATCATTTAACCCAATATACCTGAAATAAGCTACTTATGAAGGAACAGAGGTTCTCAGTTTGGAAGACAGAAAGTCTGAACAGCATAACACCAGTTCTCCTGAGCACCCCATGACACATACTGAAACATGTGTGGGAGGAAGGATTATATCTTGGGACATGACGCCAAAGAGAGATTCAAGGAACTCTGTAGGAACTCACTTCAAAATCCTATGGGGACCAAGAACTTGGGATCCAAGGGGAAATTCCCACTACCAGAGAGCTACAGAGAGGCTACACCCATTAGAATCTTGCCAAAATAGCAATGTTTGTCTTATTTAACATATATTGCTCTCACTCTGCTATGGAAATTTTGTTCATATTTTTCAGAAGGCAATTAGAGAGCCTGGGACAAGCCAATTCCACCACAAGACATGGGATGATGGCTGACATCCTGGCAGGAGATGGGCCACCCCTGGCCTATCACACATGGCCCAAATGAAACCTATGAGAAAGTGGCAAGACCAACAGGAGACCAATCACCACAGCAAGTCTGATAACCCATGAAAGGTCAATGGAGACAGAAACCAATGATACCCAACACAACCCAAAGCAGAAGTCCAGAGACACTTAATATCTCAACAATAAAGCAGACTTAAAACTCACCCACCATGACTCAGGGGACTGAGTGGAAGAGGGGATGTAAAGAATGTAAGAGAATGGTGGAGGAGAATATCCAGAGACATTGCCTCCCTCAACAACAATGTACAAAGGGGAAAAATACTAGCTACCTCTGGTGCAGTTCATAACCCTCTACCCTATGGACAGAAAGATCCAGTATTTGCACTGAGGAGGGAACCCAGTGGGTAGGGGACAGAGAGGAAGGAAATGAGGGCAGCATCACAAGATTTGCTCCTACAATGTATATAATCTTCATAATAAAGATATAACTTAAAAAAAGAACTCACTTCAACAGGCCGGCAGACCATTTCTCATTAGGTCCCTACTCTTAAAGAACCATTACTGTCTCCCCAGAACAACAGACTGGGGACCAATCTTCTGGCATATACACCTTGGGTGAGACTAACATTTTTAGCACTGCATGGGAAGCACTGTAGGGAAGCGAGGCTTCTGATACTTAGTGAGAAGAGAGAATGAGGCAACAGAGGCTGCTTGCAAATGTCCACTATGTGTGGGACATTCCATTATAGGCTAAAGAAGTCAACCTAAATCATGTCTCATGGTGGGCCCGTTTCCACGACCCCTGAGCCTCCAGCAAGCCATTCAAGTCACTTCCAGCTAAGGTTGAATCTCAACTTCTTTTGCCATGCATTGGTTCTATTCCATTTCATGTTTTATTAGAATAGTCCAACAAGCTTTAGTAATGCAATCCTGCAACAATATTATTTTCATACTGGCCCTCAGAGCCTCCTGGCATTTGCTACTTCATTAGTTAGTTCACTGATCTGCTTGTTTGCCTCAAAATACATGAAAATATTTCTTACTAGGAAATTGAGGGAGTGGCATTTTAAAAGTAAAACCTTGAAATTAGACAAAATGAGGAAGTTTGAATGAATCAGCTGCTACTAAATATACCAGCATACCTCATGATGCCACAGTATAAGAATAGAGAAAAGGCACTTAGCTTTCTTTCTTAGCGCTGAGTTTATGGCCCCTTGCATTTAAACTAGCTGGTGGGAGGACATATTTCACTTCTGTGTGTTCTTGCTCTTGCCATTGAGAGCTTTAAACTCATTTCCCACCAGGGCAGTAGAATTTTTTCCCAGCGTGTTATTTAGACATCTGCACTCTTGTCTCCTCCTCAAAGCTCAATGTAGAAGTGGATGATACCTCGGGATCCATTCCAAGAATATGAATAGTCACAGGTGAGCATCTTTCGGGAGCTCCTTTTCATGCAGCAGTAATTTACATTAAATTGAAAGGAGAGGTAAAACAAAATGAACTGGAATTTCTTTTTTATACAGTCCTTTAGGGATTGTTTCCAGACTTTAGCACCCCCCTTTTTAGATGGAGGCAAACATTTGATAGCCAGAAAGTCGGAATGTTATCAGAGATGCACCAGAGAGGCCATCAGAAACAGAATGTCTCTTCATGTATCTTAACCTATTCTACAAATTGAATCATTTCAGCATGAATCAGAGTGAAAGAATGAAGAGGAAAAAAATGAGATTTTTAAGCCATGCTAAAAAAGGGAAACTTTTGTTTTATGAATATATGATTCGATCCTGAGATGTTCCCCATACTGTCATGTTTTGGACGGTGTTTCTCATTTGGTATTATTATTTTAGGAGGATGTGGGACTTTTAAAAGGTAGGACTTGACTGGTAAAATTAGTTCATCAGGGGCAGACCTTTGAGTTTTTTACTGAGCCCCCAGTTCCTGCCTCTGTTTTTGCTCTCAGTCCACTGTGATATGCACAGCCTCACCCTGCCATGATCTGAGCTGTTCCAAATACTTCCCTGTCATACTGGACTGAATCCTCTAAAACTGTTATGATGGTTAGGTTTGTTGTCAACTTGATCCTTTTAATTACTTTGGGTGGGTCTCTGGGGTTGTTTACAGGAAGGTAGCCTCTCAGTAGGGGCAGGATGTAAGGAAGCTCAGGAGAACCAGAAATTAACATCTCTTCCTGTGTGAGCAGTGCAGGAAGGAAATTCAGGGAATCAGGAAGTCATTATGTCTGGGATAGGGTTGCAAGACCTCACCCTAAGGCTATATATGGGGGAAGGAAATTTCCTATGTTACCTAAGAGAATGTTATAGAAGTGGTCTTAAGGTTTTGCTAGTTCAGGTCTAGACTTGGATTTTTGAGACAGATTGCTAAGGGTTCACTGTAATTAACTTTACATTGAACAGATAGAGCAATTCAACCCAAAGCAGCTGATGAGAAAAATAATTTATTTTGACTAAGTCTTGGGGGAATGTTTCATCATGGAAGGAAAAGCATGGGATGGGCAGAGCCTGGACATCACTTCTTGCTACATTGGGTGGTAAACTTTAGCAAGAGAGTGACCTGATCTCTTGCAAGGGGAAGCTGAGCTCTAATGCCCACCTTTGCCAATACACCTTTTCCAGCAAGGTTGGACCTCCCAACTTGCCACCAGCTGTCAGAATGTAGCGAGCTGAATTGAGGATTAGAATTTAGATAATTCCCAGCAAAAATTCCAATCCATCCCAAAATTTAAGGAATACCCAAATTCTTGTCTACAATTTATTTTTTTATTTTTATTTTTTTTAATATTTTATTTATTCATTTTCAAGCACAGAGATACACAGAGAGAGAAGCACAGAGATACAGAGAGAGAGAGAAAGAGAGCACACCAGGGCAACCACCTTGTGGGTGTGGCTTATGTGGGACCTGGGGAATTGAACCTGGGGCCTTAGGCACTGGAGGCAAGTGCCTTAACAGCTGAGCCATCTCTCCAGCCCTTGTCTACAATTTAAAGAATTAAAATCATAGACAAGAAGATATTAAGGCATAGTGGGAGAGTTTATTATTTAAGGGAACATGGGGAGTTATAGAGTTCTCTAGCCACCAGTGTGGGGAGAAAATGTGGGAGAGGGTTTAGCAAAATCTCCGCTGGTCAATCAGAAGGAAAGATATCAGAGGGCTCCTATCATGAGAGGGAGAGGTTCATGTGGGAAAGACCACAGAGCCCCT
The DNA here is from genome assembly GCA_004024765.1 of Zapus hudsonius. Classification (NCBI taxonomy): domain Eukaryota; kingdom Metazoa; phylum Chordata; class Mammalia; order Rodentia; family Dipodidae; genus Zapus; species Zapus hudsonius. The sequence goes on along the minus strand of PVHP010006420.1, from coordinate 46,422 downwards.
CGCCCACGTGACTGGGGGGGGCCTTAGCCAAGCTCTGGAATTTCAGAGGTCCTTCTGCTGGCCTGTCATGTGAGGAAGAGAGGGCCTTTGTCCTAGGGAAGCTTTTTTTTTTTTTAAGTTCCCCCAGGTAAGTCAGAGAGACAGCTGATTGGTCTATACCTGACCAATCAGGTTTTGCATCTAGGTTTGGACTCTGGCTGGACACACCTCCCACCCAAGGGGAGGGGTCTATAGAGCTGCCTGAGCCATCACAAGAACACATGAGTTTTGAGGGATATCTGATTCAAACCATCTAAAGGTTTTAGATAAAAAAAAAACCAGAAGTATTCAAGAATTCTTTCTTTTTCAGTACCTACCTTATTATGGTAGTCCATTTTCTGTTGTAACAAAATATCTAAAACAGGGTACTTTATAAAGAAAGGAGATTTATGTAGCTCACAGTTTTGTATGGCCTTATCTGTTCAGCCTTTTGTGATAAAGTGATTATATAAAATCTTCATACATGTGGTAGATAAAGATCTTTAGTAGGTGTAAGTGTAAAGCATTAGATTAAGGTTATTTTATAAATATCGGTTATCAGTCAGCCAGGTCAGAAGGAGGCTTGTCATCCCAAAATAGCAGATGGATTTGGAATGAGGCAGAGAATTGGACTCATGATGAAATCCAAGGGAAGTTTGAAGGTGTTCAACCAGGTTGTAATCAGCACACTCACCCTCTTATCACCTGCTGGGCCAGGAGCAGGCTGCTCTCGGAGCCTTGGTTCTGTTTCCTGGGCAGGAGTTTTGAGAGATAACATTGAAAAATATTTTTATTTATTTTCAAGGTTGAAGAGAGAGAGAGAGAGAGAGAGAGAGAGAGAGAGAGAGAGAGAGAGAGAGAGAGAGAGAGAGAGAGTCTCCTGTGGCTGCAAAAAATAAAAATAAAAATAAAAAAAAACTTCAGATGGATGAACTTTTCTATGCATCTGGCTTTATGTGGGTATTGGAGAATTGAACCCAGGATGACAGGCTTTGCAAACAAATGCTTTTAACCATGGAGCCATTTCCCTAGCTCAAGGGTTAATATTTTTTGAGCACTTATATATAGCAGGCAGGGTTGTAAGCATGTCAGGTGTCTCTCTACTATTTTCATCTTATAACTGAGGAAAGAGAGACATGAAATTTTCCTGGAGCCATGTCTAGAACTCTGAACTTGACACCTGACCCCAGACAAGTTCTTAGAGCTGAGATCTAAGATGGTTCTGCCACCTCGATATAGACAGAGGCAGGGGTCAAAGAAATCTTTAGCAGTAAGCATGTTCCCTAAATAAATTCCATTATATTTAAGAATAATTACTGTCAACAATAAATAAAGCAACATGGAGAAACTGAAAAATGGAAGTAACATCTGGAAAAGTCAAGAATTATGAACTTCTAAAAGTGATGTAATAAAGTGTTAAGAGAACATTTCAGGACATGGGCATCCTGTACCAAAAAAAAAAAAAAAGTGAAAATGGAACAGAAACCTTAAGAAGAGAATGGACTAAGATTTTCAAGGAAGGTTGAAAATGAAATGGATGAAATACAGAAGGATAAGAATGAAACCCAAAATCAAAAACCAGAGTTGAAACCCTCATTTCAGCCATTTGAAATGTTCCTGTAGAAAATCGAATTAATGATGTGGAGGTCAAGGTGTCAGTCTCGCATATCACTCACAGGCCTCTAATGAAATCTGTTTTCCTACCAGAACACAATGTACCCAAGCATTTATTCTGATATATAACTTCCAAGAACAAAAATCAAAAGTCCTTTTTCTTAACCAGTTCCTAACATGGCGGAGAAAGCTTTGGACAACTTTGATGCCCTTTGGAAAGCTAATTCTTTTACATTATTATGTGAAAATATTTCTAGGGAGCCGTTGTCTTCACAATAAGTGTTAGGAAGATGTGCTGATGCTGGGAAACCTGGAATCCTAAAAAGAAATCACAGAAAAACATAAACCTTATAAAACCACATGAATGCAATTTTCCCACTTACCATTTCAGTTCCAACTTTTCAAAGAGTGAGGAGGTTTGCACTCCTTTTCCTTCAACAAGAGACAGTGGATCCATGAGATTGAAGGACAAACTATCACCTGAAAGGGGAAGGACAGGTGTATCCGGTCGTGCGGGTTGGGTGCTGCTCACTCCTGCTCTAAGTGACAGGGCAGGTGGCACCTGTCCAGTTCTCAGAGGCTGTATGTTTGCTACTGTGAAGGAGAGTCACTCCTGAGGGCAATTATTCTAGGGACAATCTTTGGATGTACTCACTATGAGATTTTCCTGCATGATTCTTATCAGTTCCACAGTCCAGGGTCTAAAAAATAAAGAAACAAAGAAGAAAGACGAAAGAAAGAAAGGAAGAAGAAAGGAAGGAAGAAAGGAAGAAAGGAAGGAGAAAGAAGGAGAGAGAGAAAGAGAGAGAAAGAGAAAGAAAAAGAAATTCCTTCATGGCTCTGGCTGGCATAAGAAAAGAAATAGTAGCCACGTGTAATGTCCCCTGACTTCTCCACAACAAAGGCCTATTCTGCAGGGAAACCATCACACAATAATGCTGAAACCTTCTTCTAGCTACAGATGGTCCCATCTCCCTAATTCCACCTAAGGAAACAGAAACATAATGTGAAACAGATACCTCCAAAGAGCAGAATCAAGAAGGGACTGTGTCTCCCGCAGAATAAACTTGGGATCCTGCAGCTGCCAAAGGGGAGGCTGGCTTTTAATCAGAGAAAATCTTATATTTCTAAAGAAAGGACAGCACTCGTGGGAAAGAAAGCTCAGCCGCAGGCCCAATAAATTCCAAGAATAAATCAGGGTAGAACGTGCTTCCCTCCTGCTGCATCCTACCAGCATACCATATAGCATCAGCACAGGTCAGTATCAGGACAAGTCTGCAAGATACAGACTGTCAGAAGAGGAGAACAAACAGGAACCCCATAGCCAACTGGGCACCAAACCAAGGTCAGTAGATGCCTTTTCAAGCTTATGATGCCTGTGGCCATAACGAGCATCAAACTTGGCCCAACTTCTGGCCAGGTTGAAATGAATCCCATAGGAAAGACCTATTTTAATCACAGTACATTTTTAGGATATAAGAAGTCCAGTGTTGAACAAAAAAAAATTATAAAGAATGCCAAACTCAAAATAAGCCACAGATGCTGGAATTATGAGAAAAGGTGTTTGAAAAAAGTATGACAAATATGTTAAGGAACTCTAATGAGAAAATAATAGAAAACTTTCAAAGCCAAATACGAAATATCTGTAGAGAGATGAAAAATGTTAGAATCAGTAAGAACTACTGGTTATCAAATCTCTGGAACAGAATGATGAACAGGGTGAACTGTTTGGGAGAATCAGAAAATCATAGTGAAACTGAAAATGGTCGATGAGACCCTGTTAAGTTGAAGTGGAGAGGGAGAGAAGGAATGAAGGAGAGGATAATGGAGATGGGAAAAGAGAAACAGTATGAATAGATGCCTCATTGAAGAAGATGACATGATATGTCATTAAAGATGGCACATTTACACAACTAACCACTGTGTAATACTAGCAGAATGACCAGAATGCAATGCACCACCTGCACCAGAGGCTGGTGCGCTTGCCTAGCTAGAAATACTCTCCTGCATTGGTGGGAATGCAGCTATTTTGGATGGTATTTTGTCAGTCTCTTGCAGAACATGCTCTCAATATACAATTCATGCTCCTTTGTATTATCCAAGTAAGCCAAAATTTCTGCCCATCTGAAAATTTTTACATGGATGTTTATAGCTGCCTTATTCATAATTGGCTGAATTCATGAGCACATAAGTTGTTTGTACTCAGAAGGTGAATGGATGTGTAACCCATATTACATCAGCACTACAAAGAAATGGGCTATCCAGCCATGAAGGAATATAGAGGGACCTTAAATGTATGCTACTAAGTGATAGAGGTCATGTGACAAAGCTACATAATTCCTATATCATAGGAATGTGCCATTCTGGGGCTGGCAGAGTCATGAAGACAGTGGTTATTGGGGATGGAAAGAATAAATATGCAGAACATTAAAGGATTTTAGGGCACCGAAACACTCCATATGATACTGTAAGGGATACATGACATATGCTTAGTAAAATGCATGTTTATCTTTTAATATGTGATTTTTGTTTTGTGTGTATTTAAATATAAATGTTCAATAATTCCTGGGACCCATACAAAATGAAGTGTTGGTATATAGGTATATCCTTAAATATCAGTTCCTCTATAAAAGCAATAATTGATACATATTGGTTGAGCTACTTATAGAAGGAGTTGATATAACCTCTAGTTTTTGGTATATTTATCATAAGTTGGGATATTTGAGACAATTATTGCAAATGAGAAGCATCCTTCTTAAGTCAAGTCTGTTCAATAATTGGTTATCTGAGATTTGAGTAGTTATGACTTCTTGAAGCTGGTGACCATTTGACTGTCCTGGAAGCATGAACTTTGATGTTGGCTGCCAGAAGAACACTGGTCAGAATATAAAGCAAACAGATTAAATTGAAAAATTGTGGTTCTGGCTAGATCTACTTACATAGGCGGATAAAACTACAATATTGCAGAACTGTTCTTTGAAACTAATAAAGTCTACTCTGGCACAGTTTAGTAGAAAAATCATTAGCCTTGGGGAGAAGTGAAGATGCTTATTCCCTGACCTAGAGATGGTCTCAAGCGTGTTTTCTCCTGGAAGCTATCCCATTACATTGCACAAAGATGAACCCAAAAAAGTCAAAGCTGGCATTTTACAGATATTAAAGAGATAAAGGAAACATGTGTTTTAGACCAACACAAAATCTCAAGAAATAAAGGATAACACACCATCTCTCTTTAATATATACAATATTTAATATTCCTATTGTCACTGTCCATTTAAAATAAAGTATTCCAGACTGAATATGATTGGTGTTTCTACATGGATCCTCACAGCACAAAACAAACTGTCTACTGATATGGACAGACAACAGGTTCTGAGTCTCTTCTTTCCTGAAATGTATTTAATAGCTGCAGAAGTGGCAGAAATGTGGTTTGTGTGAGAGATGGATTTGTCTGGCTTGGAAGTTTTCTGGGGCTCAAACTAAAGGCTGTGCAGGCACAATTTTGATCAATGAAAGCAGTGCTAGGTCCTTGTAGGATGGTAATGTAAAGCTGGGTGGATTTAATACTTAAGATACAAGTTTTGATAAAACTGAGGTTATGCATTCTTAGAACACAGTGTCTATTGAGCCATGAGTGATTGACATTAAAGTTAGTGATGTTCACTAATTGACAGGTGAACACACCAGGATATTCATCAGCCCATTGCTTCAGTAGTAAAAAAAATTAATCAAACAGCCTATCAAGAGGTTAGTCAACACATTTTTGTATGATTATAAAGTAGACCTTGTTCTAAATTAAAGGAAATAAATGAATAATATGTATGTCCATGTGACTACCTCTCAAAATGGTAGACCTCAAATATCTCTGAAAGAATGTCATTTTAAAATATAAAACAAGATGTAGTGAAATATAGGTCTTTCATTTATTAGCTATATTTATATAAGTTATTAAATATGATATTTATCATAGTCAGGATTCTGTACTGTTACTCATGGGGGTTTGCTTTTAGTCCTCATATTTTATTTCTGTTTTATATACCAGATGCTGTCTACGGCCCTACCATCCTGAATGCGCCCGATCTCGTCTGATAAATACCAGATGCAGAAATGGCAAAAGTTAAAAATTTGGCAAAGCTTAAAAGGGTATGAGTGTATGTTTGTGATATTTACTAAGTTATTATAGCATTAAAGGTATACTAATGTTGATGCTACTTAAATTCTTAATTATACATTACTTTTATGCTTTTTGATTTATTCCTTTTAAATCAAGCATTAGCTTAGCTTTCTAAGACTGTCTCTGAATGATTTAAAGGGTACAGTGATAGATTTTTTAAGGTAATATGTGTGTTACTGGTCGCCTTGTTTACCTTAACTTTTATAGTTGCCATAAGGTTATATATGTGAGTATAACATGCATATTTATCATATATGCACATGGTTACATATATTATGTAGTGCATATACTACATACCAAACTTTGTATGTAATAACATATCTGCTAGAATAGTGTAGTATATTTTATTGTATAGTTCCATCTTACACCATGTAGTAATTTCCTTTCTCCCAACAGTCTAAAAAAAACTTAATTGTGAAAAGTACCCAATAGAAAATGTGAGAACATTATTTAAAGATCAACAATACTCCAAAACAGGGCTGAGCATTAAGCTTTGAAACACCTCTGAAACTTCCTATAAACCCTTCAGTCACAAAGGTAATTATCAAACATTGCATGGTATTAATTCATATTTGTCTATATTTTAGTAATATGTGCCAATAAATAGCACAAACATTCTACTTCTGCATCATTTTTGTGTTTTATATAAGTATGACCATGTATTGCTTTCTTATTTAGCATGTGACTATCCATCCACTCTATTTAATAGCTTGAAGTTCATGTATAGTTCTTCAGAAATATAATTACAGAGCATGAATACCAATCTTTAAACTGTCTTTTTATTGTCGGTAATTGGATTTAATGTAGCCATTATCCCTAAAAACACTCAGTATTTTTAGACCTTTAGATTTTCTTGTTCTTGTGATTATGTTGTGGGGTCTTATTGCTCTGCACTGTGTGCATGCAGGTATGTATGCAGGTATGCATGTATACATGTATGTATGTATGCATGTATGCATGGTAGTTTGAACATATGTCCCCCATGAACTCAGGTGTTTTATTAAAGCTTATCTCCAGCCTACTGACTGAGAGGGGTGTTTCTGGGGACAGATTCTGGGGTCTAGCCCTAAGATGTTTTTGGAGAGAGATCTGATTTCTAGAAGAGGAATGCAGAACAGTCCATGTTGTTTGTAGCTGGTTTTGGGCTTATTGATTTTTGTTGCTTCTCTCTAATTGAATGTATGTAAACAGCTTCTGCCATCGATAAAACATTTCCCTCCCACTCCACCCCCCAGATCTGTAAGCTTGAAATAAATCCCTTTCTCCCAGAAACTGTGACCGGTTTGAGAGATCATCCCAGCAACATGAAGCTGACTACAATGGCATGTATGTATATTTGAGATTAAATTTACATCATTCATTACTTTTATCAACTTTTAAATATGTGTAAGTGTCCAGGTTAGCAGTTGAAGAGTAGAATCCTTGTAGAAAGCTTCACAATTCCTTCCCCAAGTAACCAGTATGCTGAACTATGCCATGATATATTGTTTTGCTGTATTTATACTTCATATTCACATAAATTGCCATTTATATGAATTCTTTGTACCTGACTTCTTTTGTTTAACCTGTCTCTGATATTAACTCATTTTGCTTAAAATACTTGTTCATTACCCTTAATTGCTAATATACAATTTCTCTATCGATTTCACTGTTATATTCTTCAGTCACTTTCACTTTGTGTCCAATATGAACAAAGCTGCTCTCTGTATGTTAGTGCCTAACTCTTGGGAAATCAAAGCACTCCTTTATCTGTGTGCATATATAATCCCGAGTGGGAAGGCTGGGTCATAGACTTTTTCTGTGTTTAGATTTAGCAAATACAGTTTTCCAAAGAAGTTGTACCAATTTATACCCACATAGCAATATATAAGAATTCCACTTTCTTCACCTACTTAGAAACACTTAACATTGTCAGTCTTTATAATTTTAGTCATTTTGATGAGAGTGGGGGTGGTCTCTTGCATCTTAATTTACATGTTCTCTTTAATGTGCATCTTGGTCATTTGTTAATTCTGTATTCTTCAAGTTCTTAGGTATTTTGCCCTTTTAAATACAATAAATAAATAGTTAATTTTTTAAAAATATCTTTATTGTCAATAATTAGATACATTGCATGAATAAATCCTGTGATCATACCCCCATTTCCCTCCTCCCTGTCCCCAACCCACTGGAAGCCCTCAGTGGGCTTACTGGACCGGTCTATTGGGTAGGGGATTATGAGTTGCACAAGATGCAGCCAGTTTTTTTTCCCTTTGTGTGTTGTTGCTGAAATTATTGGGCTAATGATAACATGTGAGGCATCAACCCCCATAAACCCTTCACCATGGCAGGGATTAAGCAAGCCTTACAGTTATAACTCTGAATATAAATGGACTTAACTCCCTTATAAAAAAGACACAGTTTAACAGGGCGAATCAGAAAAATAGACCTTTCCATCTGCTGCCTTCAAGAAATGCACCTCACCTTTAAAGACAGAACTCTCCTTAGGGTGAAAGGATGGAAAATGATCTTCCAAGAAAATGGAGATAAAATACAAGCGGATATGGTTATATTAATATCTGACAAAATAGATAAACCAAAATTAATTAAAAAGGACAGTAAAGGTCATTTCTTACTCACAAAGGGAACAATCCAACAAGAGGATATTATTATCATAAATATGTATACACCAAATAGAGGTGCACCACATTTCATAAAACAAAATTTACTCAAAAACAAAACAGAAATAAACTCCAATTCCATTGTAGTAGAGACTTTAATACACCACTATCATCTCTAGACAGATTATCCAAACAAGATCAGCAGGGCAATAACAGAGCTTAACAACACCACAGATCTACTAGACTTAGCAGACATATATAAAGCATTCCATCCAAAGACTACAGAATATACATTCTTCTCAGCACCCATGGAACCTTCTCCAAAATAGACCATATATTAGGACATAAAACATGCCTCAACAATTTCAAGAAGATTGACCTAGCCCCCCCTACATCATATCAGACCACAATATGTTAAAGTTAGAAATTAACAATGGGAAAACAACAAAAATTTCACCAACTATTGATGATAGAACAAGAGTTAATTTTTATATACCTATAAGAATATTTTACATTTGAGAATATGAATTTTTGGCCAACAATGGGTAATAGATGTATAGTCTATGACATATGGTTTTATACCCTTAATTTTGAATTTAAAGACTAAATACTCCTCATAGAAACCAAGTATATTAACATTTTTCCATTGTAATGCTTTGCTTTTGGTGTTGAACAATTCATATGCCTACCCCAAGATCATGAATTATTTTCTCAATTTTTTTTTCCTAAAGGCTTCTAAGTGTTTACTCTTAGACCTAAAAATTAGTTTTGTGTATGCTACAAAGTAGCTTCCCCCCAATATAGATATCCACATGGCCCATTGCTTCTTATTTAAAAAAATCTGTCCTCTTAACACTAAATTTAAATGTTCCATTTTTTCATAAATCACTATTACCTGTAATTAATCTTGATATTGGGCAATATAGACTCTCTAGCTTATCTGTTCTTTTCCTTCAACATTTCTTTTTCCTTTGATAGCTCTGTATGTATTTCTATTACCCTTCAATATCAACTTACCAATTTTCATAAATATATTCTAATTAATATCAGCTTATCAAATTCTATAAACATTTTCTGTGGTTAAAATTTTAACTTAAACTTTATAATTTGTAAAGAAATAACATCACAACTTTTTGCACTTCAATGCATAAGAATGATATAATACCATTCATTTCCCTGATTCACAAATTCTTAAACAATATTTTGTCATTTTTGGTTTAGCAATTTTATTAATCTCTATGTTAAGGATTTGTTATTTACAGTGCTAGTGTAAATTGTATATTTTAATTACTATTGCTGGTATTAAATCACTAATAATCTTCATGAATTTTATTCTTAGAGACTTGGTATATTCTCTTGTTAATTTAAAAAATTTGTCTATAAATTCCTTGTGCCACTTTATATACCTAATCTTATGACACCTTCAAAAAATCATTATATTTTCTCTTTCAAATGTATTTAGTTTTTTCTCTTGCTGCTTGGTTGTTATATTCAATCAAAATGGTGTAAGTGGACACATTTTCTCATCCTAGATCTTAGAGGTCAGGCTTTTGATATTTTGACTTGGAAGATAAATTTTTTTTAGAAACTCAGTTACTTTTTTATTTTTTCTTAAATATATATTTATTGTCCATAATGAGTTACATTATTCAGTGGGTAAACAATGAGTTGTTAACCCCAACTCCCCAATGTCCCCCTCCCCCCAATCCCCAATCAGCTGGATATCCTCCTCCTTGGGTGATCTGGTTCAGTCTTTGTGACAGGGGACTATGGATAGCCTAGTATTCAGCCAGGTTCTCCTGGCCCTAGTGTGTTGTTATTGAGGGGTGCCATGCCTCTGGATAGTCTCCCCCACCATGGATCTCACAATCTTCCCACCCCCTCTTCCGCTCAGTTCTCTGAGTCGTGGTGGATGAGTATTAAGGCTACTTTAATGTTATGAGCTTAGGGGTCTTTATGTCAAAAATCATTGTTTTCTGTCTCACTGGTTTATCCTGTGTTGTGGCAGTGGCTGTGGGTCCCTTGTTCATCCCATCATTCTCTCCGGGGTTCCATCGGGGTTCCATATGGATCCTCCATGGTATGACTGTGGTAGCTCCTCTCTTGCCAGGATCTCAGCTATCTGCCTCTGCCTACGGTAGGTTGGTAGGGTTAGATGGGCCCCAGCTCTCTCACTGCATCCTGAAAAACACAAACATAATCTCCATAAGAGAGTGAGGTCAGTGTAGGTTAACAAATATACACATTTCTGGATTACCTAGATTCTATTTTTAGTAGCCTCCCTGTCACTCGCTCCCACAGTGCATCTTGTCTCAGGAGCCCAAGAGTACAGGATCTGGTGCCTATCGCCCTGAATCCCAAGTTCCAGACAAGGGGTCCCCCTCACTAAGTGGAAAATTGGTCGAATTAGAAAGCTGTTGATTGTCTCCCCCAGGCCCAGGCTCCTCCGTTGCACAAGTGCTCCTTTCTTGGTTCGCTGTTCTCTCTGAAACTCAGTTACTTTTCTTGGTGCTTCGATAAAACATCTGGCTAAAACAACTTCAGGAGTGTGTCAGTTTCTTTCTTATTGCTGGAACAAAAAACCTGGCCAGAAGCAGCTCATGAAAGGTAGGCGTTTATTTCAGATAACCATTTCAAGAAAAAGTTCCTGTGATGTTGGGGGAAGCAGGGGAAAGCAAGCATGTGGCATCACATTAACCTGGAGGAAGTAGAAAAACCCACAAAGCAGAGCCTGTCCTCAGTGACACACTCCCTCCTGCAAGTCTCCACTTCCTAAAGGATTCACAGACTTTCCAATCAGCACCACCAACCATCCACCAAGTATTCAAACAGGTGAGACTATGGAGGACTGTTTATAGTCAAACTACCACAGGGAGAAAGGGTCTATTTTGGCTCACAGTTTTTGGGGACACAGCAGGAATGTAGAGTTGCAGGAGCTTGCTCAAATCCAGGTGTTTGGGGAAGCCGAGAAAGGCAAAGGCTGGTGCTCAGCTTGCCCACTCCATTCCCCCCTTTTTATTTAGTGTGGAGCCCTAGCCCAGGGGATATCACCACCAGAGCTAACAGTGGATCTGCCCTCCTCAGTTAATCCTCTCTGGAATGCACTCATGGACCTGCTAAGAAGCTATTTTCTAGTGAATTCTAAATATAGGGTTTTTTGTTTGTTTTTTTGACAATGAATACTAACCATTAGACAACCCATCCTCAGTATCTCAAAAAAATGTTGTTGCTTTTCAAAGCATATTAGGCTTAGTCATGGACAAGTATTTAATAGATTATGACCTTTTTCTCTGTGGATATGTTTATTTTGTCCTTTTTCATGCTAATGTGGAAGGTTGTAGGGATTGATATTTGAATGATAAGGCTACACTGACATCCTAGGATGAAGGTGACATTATCTGGATACACTTTCTTTTTTTTTATATATCACTAAGTTTATTTGGTTCAAATAGATTATGTCTAGGATTTTTACCATCATTTTAATGAGAGAGATTAGCCTGTTATTTGTGATGCCTTTAAAAGGTTTTGCTAATAAGGTTATCATTACCTCATAAAATAAATACTGTTTATTTTGTATAAATGTAATGAACTTGAATAAGCTTGGATAGTCTTTATGAGAATGTATAGATTTAATTTCTTTTATAAATAATTCAATATATTACAATGGTATCCTGAATTACCTCTTTTATAAGGGAGCTAGCACGTTAAGTCTTATTAGACTTTGGAATCTCCCAAATTCCACCAAAATCTCTACTTGTTTCTCTGTATTTAAGAAGTCACCATCTCTCTGGCTCGTAGGCCACTTGCTTTGTTCATTAGCCCAATCAGAAAAGTTGCTGCATGAAACAAAGTCCAGAGAAACTTCTTTTCTCCAAAGTCTAATCCCTTATCATCTGGTATCAGAAGTGTTTTGATGCCATCAGATGGATTTGGGGAAAAAAAGACAGAAAGAGCTTTATGTTATATTTTAGTAGAAATATTTTTTTGGTACATAGCTGTGATCCAAATCCCTGTCTTTCATATCTGTAACACCCTTAATACTGCTATTTTGAAATCATATGCAGCTAGTTTAAAATCAGATATGTAGTAATTTTTTCCTGTTATATAACACAAAGATGATATTTTATACTTTTCACATACAAATGTCTGCATCATTTCACTCCATCAATGCCACAGCACGTTCACAAGTTTTTTTACATCAAAATTTGAATTTCGTTAGAAATATATGAATGTTTTATATATATAATGGTTATATCCCTTTTCTTTCTTTTTTTTTCATTTTGTTATTTTTTGAGATAGGGACTCCTTGTGTATATAGCCCAGATTAGCTTTGAATTCTTGCTTCTTCTGATCAGCTTCCTGAGTGTTGTGATGAGAGTCCTGTACCAATGTGCCTTGTTTCCACATCATAATTTTAGTTGCATACAAAAATTCCTTTGGCCACAAAGGTAAACATACATAAAAATGTTGAATACCAGGAATAGGTGTCTTCTGAGGGTACATTATTAACACATCATGGTACTTTCACCTTCAATAGTGACAGTCATATCAGAATGATTTCACTTTCATTTCATGGTTCTGCACATGCTTCCTGATGTCCCTGCCCTTCTGCTCTGAGCTGCTTTCCCTGGAGCCTCACTTCACCATCCCTGGGCTTTTCCATCATTCTGGAAATACGCATTTCCCTTCTCTTCCAGTTTCTGTGTGTGTATAGCAGGAGAATAACAAGAAAAAGTGTGATGCAAATTCTCCCTGCTGAAATTATCGTTTCAATCACAGAGGTTCGGAGGTGGGTGAAATGGTGAGAACAGCTTGCAATGGTACAAGGTCAATGTCAGACATGGAAGTATCAGCTGCCTTGTGATGTTTTGTGCTTATTATATAAGCTTTTAGTCTTCATTGCTAACTGTGGAAGTACCTGATTTTTCATGGTCACTAACAATTGGAACAAGGCTTGATCATTTCAGCAGTGCATCAAATGCCAAATTAATTATAATAAGTGATATTACTATCAGCTTCTCAATGGCAGTATATCTAGTAAGATGGGGATCAACTTTATAATCGATGGAAGATGGAGGAGCCCCTATTTCAAGTCACAAGTGATGAGAGCCAAGGGGGTCATTTTGGGCCCTATGGTCATATTGCACTTGGCTTAACTTTGGTTGTAGATAATTTTATTTTGCACACATCTAAGATAAAATCTTTATGTCTGCACCAATCTCCAAGAAGAAATACTTACATGCATGAATAACTAGTTACACTCTAACTTGTGAATAGTGATTGCTAAGTTATCATGGTCATAACTATGTGATCAAAGACTGGGTCCTTTGTCATTTCAAACTTAATGAGAGTAAATGCATACCCTTTTAAAAAAGGAAGACAAGCCCATAGATACTTTAAAATAATAGAAAAGTATGCAACAAGAGGTATATATTAAAAGTCTACCCATGAGGCCAGCTATAGACAGAACACAGCAGTGAGAGAAAAAAATTGATGATAGTTAAGTAAACCGGGGAGGACTAAAGAGCAGCTTCTAAACCAGCACTCTCTTCTGAAACATCAAGGTTGTATGGGGAACATTTCTGAGTGAAAGTTGAGAACCATTGGATATTTAGAGAACAAAGGAGCCACTTTGGAAATCAGATGCTCATATGCTACCCTGAGAACAGAAATACTCTTCAAAGGATCCCTATCATTTCTATGTTATTTGATAGAAGCCCAAAGAAACACAGTTACAGTACAGTGGCACTCTTGAACTGGAAAAAAGTGTTTCTAGAAGAAAATACCACCACAAGGACATGAGAGATGCTAGGGGCACATGCCTCAGCTCAGATAGGCTTCTTTCACCTGGGGTGCCCATCCTAGATAAAGACTGGCTAATAACAAGATCAATTTAGAGTCTACTCTGTCACCTGGAACAGAAGCTGCCTCTGAAATCCAGCAGTTACAGACTTGGTTTCAAACAAAATTAAAGGGGACACAGCTTTCCCTCTGGCCAAGGGGCAACATCAATGGCATTGTGACTAGAGACCTTTCATGGGCGCTTGATTCTTCCCTGGGGAGAAAATTCCATCTAAAGAACTCACAAGTGCATCTGTTGTCTCTTGCCTATTTGTAACCACAGCTGGTTACTAAACAGAAGTTGTAGCTGACATTTCTGCGCCATCCTTCATCATTCTTCATGTACCCACGTGATGTGTCTCTACAGGCACATGATGTAAGCATGGTGGCACAACCCAGGTGTGTCTTGGTCTGTCTTGTACTACTACATCAGGATAGCATGCACTGTAAGGAAAAGGAACTTTTATTGAAACTAATTAATTTCTCACAGTTTTCAATATCAAGGGGTCAGCATCTGGCAAGGGTCCTTTAGTTGTATCCTTGACAAGAAAGTCCACAGGCAGTGCGAGACGAGAGCAAGAGAGAGTGGAAGAAGCAGAACTTGCTTTTTTGTAACATTGTCACTCCCGCAGAGAGAATCTAAACCAACTCCCACAATCCATGGCCTTAATACTGAATGAGGGCAGTGTCCCCATGAACTAGTCATGTCCTACATTCCCTGCTCCCAATTATATCATGATAGCAATTAATATACAGCATAAACTTTGGAAGGGACATTGAAACCAGTTAGGATCTTGGAAGAAATCAAAAATCTTCTATAACCCAAGGATATATACAGATTCAATACAATGTATATCAAAATCTCAATTACATTTTTCACAGAATAAGAAAAACTGGCTCTGAAAAAACAAACAAAAACAAACAAATTTAAAAAAAAAACAACCACAGAAGGCCAGGAATACGAATGCAATCTTGAGAAAGAGAATTAAAAAAAATAAATGCTAAAGTCATACTCTTAGTTTAGAAACTATATTTCAAAGTGATAGGATTTAAAACTGTATGGTACTGGCAGAAAATGGGCCCACAAATCAGTGTACCACAATTGAGAACCCAGAAATAAACCCACATATGTTGGTAAACAAATTTTTGATAAGAATGTCAGGAACAAATGATAAGGAACAGATAATGTCATCAATAAATGCTGGTGGGAAAACTCTATTCCCATGAACAAGATGAAATTGGATAGCCATCATATGCCATACACGCAAGATAATTCAGAATATATAAAGATCTGAAATCATAAAACATTTAGAACACATAGGGCAAATTTCCATGACATTGGCATTGACAATATTTTTTATTATCACACCAAAAGCACAGACAATAAAAATTAAATTGGATCATATAAAACTTAAGAGCTTCTACAGTAAAGGAAGCAAATAACAGAATAAACGAGAAAGCATTGTTGCACATCACATATGTAGTAAGGGGTCAGGATCCAAAATACATAAATAACAGAATACAGTTCAATAGTAACCTTCACTGCCCCCACACACCAAATAACCTGATTAAAAATGGACAAAGAACCTGCCTAGATGTCTCTGAAGAAAACATACAAAAGAAAAGCCCCAGTGTTGCTAAGCATCACAAATCATCAGAGAAACACAAATGGAAACCCCATGCATCCCCCATGGGTAAGAATGGCTATGGTGAAAATAGCAAAACCTCCCAAAGCTAACAAGTATCGGACAGGATATAGAAGAAAAGGAATCCTTTCACAGTGTTGGTTAAGATGCTCAGTTATTATAGCCATTACGGTAAATCACTTACAAGTGGAATTTTAAAAGTCAAGTTCAGAAGCTGAGGGCAGAGTGCTGGTTCTGGCGGTGGTGCTTGTGAGGGGGCAAAGGACCAAACTTTCCATTGTAAAAACACGTTTTGAAATCCTAACATATAACATAGCTAATATTGTGTTTATATATTATGTAATATTATGAAAATTTGAAAACAATCCCCAACAAGAGTAATTATAACTATGGTTGGTTATAAATGTATTAACATAATTTTCATAATATGTATACAGTATATCCATGTGTAATATCATCATTGTATACATTGAGTACATATATTTTCCTCCCCAAATTAGTATTTCTAAGTAAAGGAACATGGCACATATACAAAAGACCCTAAAACCTTTACTGGTATCAATATTACTTAAAAGAATCTCTTATTTGTTACCAGTAGCACAAATTCAACTTAATTTAGCTTAAATAGACCAAAACAGGAACTGGGGCTGTTGTAGTCACCTTTTCTAGTTGCTGCAGAGAAAGAACCCACACAAAAGCAGCTTGTGGAGGAAAGGGTTTATTTGGCTTACGGACTTGAGGGGAGACTCCATCCTGGCAAGGAAAACAATGGCATGAGCAGAGGGGTGGACATCACCTCTGCCACAGCACTGGAAACAGTGGCAGGAAGGTGTGCCAAATACTGGCAAGGGGAAGCTGGCTTATAACCCCAAAAGCCAGCCCCCAAAAACACAGCTCTAGTGAGGTTGTAATTCCTGAACTGCCATCAGCTGAGGATAGATCATTGAGCACACATTCATTTGTTTGTGGGGGACGCCTGGATCATGACAGGGGCAGTCTGTGGTTTAGTATATGTTAGTATGTCATTCTATAATACTGTTTTACATTTATCATCTGTTCATTTCTGTAATTTCTGCATCCAAAGGTTCAAATCACTACATATTAAAAACATTTGAAAAAATATTGTGTCTATACTGATTGTACTTTTTTTCTTGTCATTATTTTCTGAATGATATAGTATGACAACCATTTTAAAGCACTTGCATTTTATTGGTACAGTAAGTAACCAGGAGATAAAGTATATAGGAAAATACGCTTATATTGTATATATAAGTGTATAAGTATATAAGTATATAGGAAAATATGCTTACAGGCATAAGCATACCATTTAATATATGGAATTTAAGCAATTATGAATATTGGTATTCACAGGATCCTGAAACCAGTCATCCATGGATACTGAGGGATAACTCTCTCTCTTCTCTCTTTTTTTTTCTCTCTCTCTGTGTATGTGTTATTTATGTCATATATAATGAATAGAATTCATGCTGAAATTTGCAGTTAATAAGATTTTCAAGCTGGATAAGAACAGAAACTATCATATCTGATATCTTTGAAAAGGCATACTATAGTTTGTCTTCTATTATTAATGTTTTGTGGCATTCGTCTACAGCCCCACTCCTGTCTTTCTTTCCTCTAAATCTTTATGCTACAACTGCTGTGTTCAACCAGTTTGATGTTATTCTCATGTATTACTTATATTTTTCTACATAAACAGTAAAACGATTGGTATTTTTCTAAGTAGACTCTTATGGATACTAAACCACTTTTGAGGACTATAAATGTTACATCAATGATATCACAGGATTCACATCCATTCCAATTTTATTTCTTTTTCCCACTTTGCTTTTGAGTTTTGCTTATGTTGACAGGGTCAGCTGTGGTTCATTCATCTTAAGGAATATATCATAGCAGCTGAATGGATAAACTTTGTTTTGCGTTATGGCATTTACTTTTTTGTGACTACAGAGATTGCTGCAGTACGCATTTTGTGCACTCTGTCTATTTCTGAGGAATATAACAGATGAAAAACTGTCGGCTCATCAGGCTTGCAGCTCTCATCTTGGCCTTCATTAGGTACTTCTAAATTGCTCTTTAAACTGGCTTGTCTTGCTGCAAGCCCTGTGTGAATGTTTCCATTTCCACACTTACCTTCAACTCTCTTTCACCAAGAAAGTAGATAACAACCGCTTCAGGTTTTCGTACTTAATTTCCAGTGAAGTTGAAATCATCATGTATTTATGAAATAATTCATGGTTCAAATGACATATCCCACTGAACATTGGAAAACTCTCATCAATGGAAACATTACCTATTAAAATACATGAGATAGAGATTAAAACAATGAAAGGTAGGAGTTTTTAATATTTATATGTATGAGAGAGAGAGAGAGAGAGAGAGAGAGAGAGAGAGAGAGAATGGATGCACCAAGACCTCCAGCCACTGTAAATGAACTCCAGACACATGTCACCTTGTGCATCTGGCTTTACATGGGTGTCGGGCATTGAAACCTGGTCCTTAGGCTTTGCCAGTAAGCACCTTAATAGCTGAGCCATCTCTCCAACCCAAAGTAGGAAATTTTTTTTAGTACTGGCTCTGAGCAAACGGAGTTTACTTCTGAGAATTCTATCCACAGTTACCTTGGGTGTATTTGAGCTTAAGATACATACTGTTACATAGTCCAACAACCCCACAGTAAACTACATGGGTTAAGGGATCCTTTAGGAGACCTGGAGATTTGTCAGAGTAAATCATAAATCCCAAAGACTCAAACACCAGACATCCAGCTGTTCCCGAGATAAAACTCAGGTCTTCCCAGGCCAGGTACAAATCAGTTCTAACTCCATGCTTGGTGTGTTTCATGATCTTCAAAAAGAGGCAGGTGTTAGGCTGGGATCAGGTAGTTTCCAGAAAAAGAGGGGCTCTGAGCACACACAAGAAAAGGTGACTGCTGATTATTCAAATTGGAACTTATTCTTTGGACAGTGACACACAGTGTTAAATATTTAAGAAGCAAAAAGCGTTCAAGAAGACGAAAAGGATTTCACATATGCAACCTAAAAGAAAATTCCTCTTTTTCTCTTTGTGTCAAGATGCCCAGCAACTTCACAGGGCTACGTCTGCCTCTCTGTCCATACGCATGTCCCGGTGGAACCTGAGTTTACAAGGGAAGCCCAAGGCTTACAGACAGCATAAAAGAACCAGCCTACTGCTTGATGAGATAGATCACTGTTACAGACTCCCCAGGCCCTGAGTGCTCAGCACCATTTCTATAGCTCTTGCTTTGTGCTCTAGCTTCTGGAAGTAGCTGGTTTACCTTCTCCCTGCACCCACAGACTTTTTCTGCTAAGGCTATTTCCCTCTCCACCTCAGGCTCATTTTAGAATCAACACACAAGTCTTAGAAAGCTGCTTATAGCCTGCTGGGTCCCTCTAGCTACTTACTATACAACGACTTTGGCTTCCCAAAGCTCTTTAAAATTAGTTTTCAAAAATAAGAAAACAAACAGATGTAAAACAGAAACAAAGTGTAGGTGCAGAATTTGGACTAGTTTCAAGAATGACTAAGAACAGAAAGAGCACAGGAGTTTCTCCTTTAGTTCCAGACCAGGTCAATGGACAGTGATACCTGGAGGGAGGACAGAGCAGAGCAGTTGATTCCAGAGATGCACGTGCGGAAGTGACAATGACAAGAGCTCTAGTACCACCTGGTCCGGGACAGGTACAACTGTACATGTATCAGTATGTGCTTTCCTGCTTGTTGTGTGGTCTAGACACTTCTGAGAGGAGAAAACAGAGGCTTTCCAAAGGCTAAGGAAACATGATGGACTTCCCCTTAAGAGTTTTGTCAGGTATCTGGGAGCCAGAAGTGATATCATAAATGTTACACATCTGAGTTGATCTTTGACTTTTAATTCATTACAAAGTGAGCTTTTTGTAGGAATTGGGGAATGATAGGCCTGCAGTCTGGCTTTTGTAAATAAAGTTTTATTGGTACACAGATAGACCTCTTCATTTACATTTCTCTGCAGTTAATTTCACACTGCAGTGGTAGTGATGAGCTTTTGTAACAGAGACCATGTGACCTGCAAAGCCCAAGGCCACTTACTCCCCAGCTCTTAGAGAAAACACACACACACACACACACACACACACACACACACACACACACACACCCTCCTCCAAAAACAACAACAACAAAAACAAAAAAAAAGCATTGCTTAGCCTTGCCTTTTTGTCTACTTATAATTCTTTAGGGGGAACACCCAATTTCTTTCTCTTCATTTCTTTTAGTAGACTCCTACCTAATCTATAGATGGAGGTTAAGAATCACTTTTCCACAATTCTCCAGCCAGTTTTAGACTCTCAGTCTACACCAGATTGACAGTTATTGTCTCTTTCAATATGCTTTAAGTAGAGCCCATATTCCTTTTTCCTAACACTCCCATGAGGTGTATATGCCTGTGCCTTCTAACACCGTGTTCTTGTATGACCTCAGGGCTTTTGGAAGGTGTCGGCTTAAAAAATCTCTGAAGTCCATGTTATTTTGCTGTTTCATGGTATCTTCTAGTTCTTACTCATCTTCATGGCAATGGTTGCAGGAACCAGCAATTAGTTTGAGAAATATTGCTGTTATCACTGTGTCATTAAATCAGTTTTGTTCAAGTGCAAGCTTTGCTTGTTTATATGGATAATGAGGTGTGTGTGTGTGTGAGTGTCCAGTGCAGTGCCCCGTGTACTCCTGCAATGGAGGTACACTCACCTGAGGTGGCCAGACCAGAAAGTAGGGTGCCCTGATCCATTGTTCTCCCTATCCTTTGACCTGGAATTTCTTACTGATACCGAAGCTTGCAGAGTTTTTCATGAGCCCCAGCGATTCCAGCTTTTCTGCTCTCCCACAGGACTCAGGATGCAGGACACATGGCCATGACCAACTAACTGTGTGGGTATTGTAGCAAAATGAGTGTGAGCTCACTGCCCCCCACCCCTACATTCATTGTTACATTCTTCAGGCCACAGATGGCTATGAGGTGAAAAACTACCAGAGCTTTGAAGTTCAGTGAGACAAAAGTAATTGCTTTAACTGTGATAAGGAAATTAGCAGAGACAAGGCAGGAGAAAACCTGGGGAGAATATCTGAATTTCCTGAGACCTACTGTAAATGTGTGAACTACTAGATAATGGTAATTTGCATAATGTCACATACCCTACTCTGTACGGACTATAAAATATCTTTGTAACTGGGGTTCCTGGCCATTGCATTTATGCTTGGACTCCAGGCCCGGGTGAAAATTAAAATCCTCTCTCCTCTTGCTGCAAAGGCTTTGTCTGTTTATTACCAGATATTTCTACAACATGGGTCCTGGGGATTCAATCTCTGGAGCTCTTAAGTCACCTTAGGTTCAGAAAGCAAGGCACGCACTTAACCTCCGAACCACCTCTCCAGCCCTCAAGTGTATTTTTGTTGTTTATTAAGTATCTGTTTTGATATGCATAGATAGCTCTCAACCAGAAAAATGAGAGGGAAGAGAACATTTCTTCCAGAGAAGACTGTCACATGAGCTTTCTGGAGCTGACTCATACCTGCATGAGTCAAGTCTTTAAATATCTTATTTCCTTTTCTGGCTTCAGCTTTTAGCAGGCTGGTTCACAAGGTACTTGGTGAATGAATGAATGAATGAGGAAACAACCCAAGCAATGCAATGATTGATTGATTTTACATGGTTCCATCAGTTCTCAAGTTTCTTGTTTGGTATTTCATCTGGTTCTGGGACTAATTGAACCTGTTGGAAAAAGAAATATATACAACCATTATTCCCTAGTTCTCTAACTTGACACTGCATCCATTTTGCCATTGTTTTAAAGTTTTTAGCTATTTATTTTGTGACCTATCACTGTATTGAGCCCTGTCACAACACATTAATAAGAATGGGTTTCTTATTATTTGGTATGTGTTTCCTGTTGCTGCAGAAACATGGGCTTTAAAATATGCACTTTATCATTTCATAGTCTGAAGGGGACAAGTCCTAAGTGGGTCTCACTGGATGAAAACCAAGGTATCAGCAGGACCTCCTTCCTTCTGGAGGCTGTAGGGGACAATCTGTATTTCTGCCGTTTCTCTGGTTCCTAGAAGTCCCCTGTACCTTTTGGCTTGTGACCTTGTCCTTCATCTTCAAAACCAGCAGCCTAGCACAATCTTTCTCATTCTCTCTCTCTCTCTCTTTGTCTCTCTCTCTCCTCTTCTTCACTGTCATATTCCCTTTGACCCTAAGCATTCTCCCTCCCTCTTCCTAGGATCATTGTGATAACACTAGAATTATTTTCCTAGGATGGAGAGATTGCTCAGTGGTTAAGGCACTTGCCTGCAAAGCTTAATGACATGAGTTTGAATCCCCAGTACCCACATAAAGGCAGATGCACAAAATGCCCTCATGCATCTGGAGTTCATTTTTGGTAGCTCAAGGCCCTAGTGCTCCCATTTATTCTCTCTCTTTACTCTCTGTCTCTCTCTCCTTGCAAATAAATAAATAAATAAATAAATAAATAAATAAATAAATAAATAAATAAATAAAATAAAGTATTTCTAAAAAGGATAATCTTCCCATCTCAAGATCATTTCTTTATGCACATCTACTAACAATTCCCAGACAATTCATGATTGCTAAACATGTGCAAATATTACCAGCCTGGCTTCGTCATAACTACTCATACATTCTTTTGCACCTGTTGTCCTCCGACCCAACCTGGGTTCTGGGAAAAATAAGGGAAGTTTCTACAAGGATTTCCAGGACCTAATATGACTTTACTCATTGCAATTCTCTCCCGTTCATGTAGAAAAGATGGGAAACAAAAGGAAATGCAACAAAATAGAGCTCAGATTAAAATCTTGGGTGCATGTCATTTTGAAGAAGATTAGCAGAGAAATCTTTGACAGGAGGTGTAAACAAGTAAGAATGTTCATTTTTAATAACTGGGGGATATACAGTGCTTTCTCATCTTGAGCGAAAGGCTTGGTGACAAGAACATATCATGTCTTCAGCTGATCCCTTCACCAACTGATCCATAGTTGAACCATCATTTTTTTCCTTATTACTCATTATTTTGTTGATTTCATGACACTCTGAAAATATTTTAGAAGCTCTGAATCTAATTAAGACATGGAAGGTTTTGTTGAGGCGACAGAAACTAATGACCTGTAGGCACACTCCAGGCTGTCTGGATGATGGTTTATTAGCAGAAACCCACGGCAAAGGAATGGATGCTACACCAGTCTTTACCCTCCATCCAGCGCACATGAGTCTAGCAGGGCTGGATATTTGAGGAAGAAGTGGGGCTGAACAGGAGGCTGTTGGGTTTTGGAGCTAGAGAGACAGAGACTCCTATTTGAAATTGGAGAGGCCAAGTTCTAGGCTAGTGGTCATAGCCTAGCAACCTGTGTGGACTGCTAGCTGGCAATTCTTTGCAGGATCAGATTTGTCTGAATGTCAGGAGGAGGCAGCCACTGAGATGTCCTCTTTCAAGAGAATTCTCTGGAGCCTATTAACCACTCCTCCACTACCCTTGTCCCCAAACACACATTTCACTTTTCTGGTTGGAAAAGGTCATTTTAATCATAGAGTTAATAAGACCATGACTAGCAAAAGGTGGTGTAAACCCATAGTGCTGAGAAGAAGTGACAGTGGAGTGCTCAGCACTGGGACATCTCTATCACACTTCCCGAGGCTCAGGGTCTATTGAGGAAGAGGTGGTGGAAAGACTGTAAGAGCCAAAGGAAGGGAAGGACTGCTTACAAAGCAAACTTCCAGACACAAAATGGCCTTGAGATTCATGACTTCACAGTGTCTGATAATACCTGTGTATAATGGGAGGAAAAGAAAGAATACAGAGAAACAATACAGAGACTAATTGAGAGGGGGAGGAGATATGAGGGATGGTCAGGAGGGAAGCATAATGGAGTGTGGTCTATAATTATGGAAGCTACCAATAAAAAGTATTTTATAAAGGTGGTATAAAGTTAGACATGGTCAACATCTGTGGCTACAGCATGAGGTCAGGATAATGAGAAGCATGCCATGTATCATTAGACAGGGTTAATTAGTGTTCATTAGTTTCAGGATTTCAATAGTTTTAAATAGAGATGGATAGTAAGACCATCACCAACTACCAGCCAACAGAGTTATACCAGCAGTAGGGACCGTAATCACAACTTAAAAGAGAATGTTAAAATTTCCCAACCGACTGAAAAATGACAGTAAATGGAGAAAAGATGGGCAGAGTTGGTGTCCAGGATGAGGAAGGTATCGTTGGTTGATTGATGTCCGGACTCTCAAGAGTACATTTTGCTATCATTGGATAGCATTTTGCTAACATTGCAGGCAAGTGATTTAATAGCTGAGCCATCTCTCCCGCCCTTAAATTCATTTTTTAAAAATATATATTTATTGAGTTACATTATTTAGTGGGCAAACAATGAGTTGTTATCCCGAATTCCCCAATTCCCCCTCTCCCCATCTCTGATCCTCCTCCGTGGGCTGTCTGTATTAGTCCTTGTGGCAAGGGATCCTGTATATCCTAGTACTCAGCCTGGTCTTCCTGGCCCAAGTGTGTTGTTACTGATGGGTGCCATGCCTCTGGACCATCTCCCCCACCACGGCTCTCACAATCTTTCCGCCCCCCTCTTCCGCTCAGTTCCCTGAGTCATGGTGGGTGAGTATTAAGGCTGCTTTAATGTTGTGAGCTGAGGGGTCCTTGTGTCAAAAATCCTTGGTTTCTGATTCATTGGCCTATCCTGTGTTGATTGAATGGCTGTGGTTATAGGTCCCTTGATCATCTGTCATTGTCTGCTGGGTTCCCTATGGATCCTCCATGATATGACTGTGGTGGCTCCTCTATTGCCAGGATCTCAGCCATCAGCCTACAGTTGGTTGGTAGGGTTAGATGGGCCACAGCTCTCTCGTTGCATCCTGAAAAACACAAACACATTTGGCTTATCCTGAGCTGGTTGAATGGCTGTGGCTGTGGGTCCCTTGTTCATCTCGTCCTTCTCTGCAGGGTTCCATATGGATCCTCCACAATATGGCTGTGGTGGCTCATCTCTTGCAATGATCTCAGCTTTTTGCCTGCTGTTGGATGGTAGGGTTATATGGGCTACAGCTCACTCACTATATCCTGCAAAATACAAACACAATCTCCATCAGAGAGTGAGAACAGTATAGGTTAACAAATATACACCATTCTGGATTACCTAGTTTCTATTTTTAGTAGCCTCCCTGTCAGACATTTGCATAGTGCATCTTTTCTTGGGAGCCCAAGAGTATGGGATCCGGTGCATATTGCCCTAAGTCCCCATTTCCAATCAAGGGTTCCCCCTCACTGAGTGGAATATTTGGCCGAATTTAATGGCTGTTGATTGACTCCCCCAGGCCCAGGATCCTTCATTGCACAATTGCTCCTTTCTTGGTTTGCTGTTCTCTCCCAGTAGGAACTGTATCCAGCCTATTCATGGCCGCAGACTATATTTCATGCCAATGGTCTGTTTACTCCAGTTATCGCCGATCAGCTTCCCCTGGCAGCTTGTGAAGTGCCCTCCAGCCCTTCACTATCTGCCATCTGGGAGTTGGTTACCATTCCAGACCTCGCTGGGACTCTTGATGAAGATCGATGGCATTCTGTGGTCTCTTCAGCAACAGGATTTTGTCTCAGGCCTGGGGAGGGTGTTCAAGAGCCTTGACAGAATTCTGTCTTGTTTTTGGAACCTCATGGGTCACTTTGGTCAACAGCTTAAATTCATTTTTTTAAGTAAAGTAAGTAAGATAAATTATTCTGGTTCTTAGGAGCAATGTTCCAGGCAATTCAAAGGCAACTTATTTTTCCCCCTTTAATGTTGTTCAATGAAATAACTTAATCTAGCAGCCCTCTCTGTTGCTGTCTCTTGCTCTCTCTCTCTCTCTCTCTCTCTCTCTCTCTCTCTCTCTCTCTCTCTCCATCTGTTGGTTAGGTTTTGTTGTCAACTTGGATCTTTTTAATTACCTTGGGTGGGTCTCTGAGGATGTTTACAGGAAGGCAGCCTCTCAGCAAGGGGCAGGATGTAAAGAAACTCAAAGTCTTCCTTTCCTGTGTGGACAGTGCAGGAAGGAAATTCCAGAGGCTCAGGAAGCCATTAAGTCTGGGAAAGGTTGTAAGACCCCATCCTAAGGCTATATAAAGGGGAAAAAACTCTCTCCTCATGTGTGCCCCTCCTGCCTGTTTGCTGTTCTTTGTGTGTGGTGTAAAGGTGATGGGTTTTTCTCTCTGCTTGGACCTGTGAAAGAGGGCCAGCCTCTTTCGCTGTTCTGAAACTTCCCCTCAGTCTATAGTTTCAATAAATATTTTCCTCCCCCAAATTGTGCCTGGTTTGAAGATTCATCCCAGTGGCGTGTGGCTAACTGCGACACCATCCCACCCCCATGAAGCTGGTATCCAGGATGACTAAAACGGATTTGACTGATTTCCCAGCATAGCATATTTCATTAGGAATACAACTGTGCCAGCATGCAGATCTCTGGCTGTGACTTACACTGTGATGTAGGGGTAGGATTGACAAAGCTGGTCTCAGCTCTTGGTGGGTTTAAATTAGGGGGACTTAGTGCCAGAAAGTCAAGGATCACCATATATATGCCCCAAGCCAGTTTTGTTGCATGCAGAAGAGGAATTAAGGAATGTGGTTGAGGTGTTAATATGCAAAAGTAAATTTACCAAGGAAAAGTGAGAAAAACTCCTAAGGAAATGTAAAGGGGGGAGAAGGAGGAAGAAGAGGAGGGAGAAGGGAGAGACTTACCAACTAGCTGCCTAGTTTACTGGCCTTTTATGGGATTTATGGCAGGAACAGGATAGAGAATGAGCTGGTTTTTCTTTCTTTTCTTTTTTTTTTTTTCTGATATTGGTTCCTCTTTGCATGCTTTCACAGGCTGAACCAGTGAAGGGCTCACATTGCCAGTGTTATGTTCCTAGGTTCAACTGGGAAGTTGATTTCATGTTGCTAGCCCAACCTGGGAAGTGGTCACACATTGTGTATACCTTGTCCCTTCCCTTTCCCAATTATGTATATATGTGTGTGTGTGTGTGTGTGTGTGTGTGTGTGTAAAGAATATATATATATATATACATATATATATATGTATGTATATATATATCATTTGTTCTGAATGCCATTGGCTGAGTCACTATTTTTTCTGTCCTTGGGCCATTGTGCCTGGCCTGTAACGAACCCTGGACCTTTACTGCCCACAAGGGAGCTAACTCCTTTTTCATCTGTTTGGAAAGTGACTGCAGAATTCTGTCACTGGCTTTGTGGAAGAGTCCTAGAAAGAGGAATGAAGTGGAAATTCTCATGCTAGCTCTGACGTTAGGAACCGGCCACATTTGCCGAATGACTAGTTTTTCTAGAGTTCACATTTTCATATCATGCTGCCATTCTAAACAAACTATAGAAATATTGCTGGAAGGTTTTGCATTTTAAATACACTCCAAATATGTGTTGTTGTTTGCTGGAGTAACCTGGACCCAAACAATACTCTCGATGTCATATCTGTAGCTTCAGCTTGAATTTTACTGGAAAATATAAATTTAAGATCTCAGAAACTTCTCCCAAGGGCTTAGCGGGTACATTTGTTTGATGAGGGTTTTATTTCTTTTATCTATAAATTTCCTAATAATGGCTCTCAAAAATGCAAATGAGTCTCTAATCATTTGCCTTGGACTCTGGGGAGATGGTAGGTCATTAATAAGCTGCATTACCAAATTTCCACAGCTAATAAGGTCTCAACACATGGGTTTTCATATTTGCACACAGAGTGATCCCTTTAGAGTCACAAGGCAAGTGGTAGACAATCCCTAATTACAAAATATGCCCTCCTTATAAAGATTTGTAAAGATCATTAAGAGATATTTTCAGCTACATCCTTGTTAAATGGTATCCACCAAACTCCTGAAAGGCATTCCAGGAGAACTTAAACTTGACCTCAGGTATCAAAAACGTGGGTTGGTTCCACCTAGCTGGCTTACTTTTCGCTGCCATCACTGTACTTCTGGTTGGTTCAGGAGACATTGTTCAAAAGCCCTATCCAGTGCCTGCGAATCAGCTTTCCTCCATGTATCCAGGTCCTATCTGCTCCAAGTCAATGATAAAAGAAACCATTCTGTCCTGGAGGGCACTTTTATTTATATTATAATCATGTGTTTTCTTGAACTGGGAATCTTTTCCTTGGGAAAACTAAAACCTCTGATGTCAATATGCAAGAGAAAACACAGAAGAACAAATAAATGACTGAATGAAGACTGAATCTCAAAACAAGAGCATAATCCCCAAAGAACTAAACACTAAAAGGCAGTTGTATTAGATTTGCATCATTATAACAAATATTGGAGACAGTGAACATAAAAAGAAAAGCAAGAAAAGATTTATTTTGGCTCATAACTGGACTAGAGGTTCTAGTCCAATTTGGGGGGACCGAGGGTTTAGAGTCTCTGGTGAGGGGCTGGATCACAAAGGTGTTGAGTGTGTGATGGAGCCAGGAAACAAAAGAGAAAGACAAAGAAACCAGAGTCCAAGGGTCTTCTTCAGGGGCATGCCTCCCAATGACCTAAAATACTCCCTTAGCCTCCACCTCTTACAAGTTCTATTATATCTCAATATGGCCCCTCTGGGGACCAAACCATTAACACATGGGCCTTTGATGGATAATCAGCCAGGCATGGTGGACACACCTTTAATCCCAGCACTTGGGAGGCAGAAGTAGGAGGATTGCCATGAGTACAAGGCCACCTTGAGACTACATAGGGAATTCCAGGTAGGCTTGGGCTAGAGCGAGACTCGACCCTTGAAAAACAAAACCAAATTTAAAAAAAGAATTTGAATGATATAAGGTGCAAAATGAACCTGTTACATCTCCATCATGAGATATAGGCATCTTCTAATCCTACATTCCTGGGTTGCCAGGAACTCACTGCAGAGGAAAGCTTCTGTCTTCTGAGCTACAAGCTCCTTCCCTTCGCCATGTCATTCTTCATTTTATTCATGGCACGTTGTCACTTCTGTTTCCTCACAAGTCATTCCTATTTGTCAATCATCTCAAACTAACAGCTCTGCCCATGCATCTTACTAATCTTAGCTGTAGATTAAAATCAAGTTACATTCAGAATGAAGACCTGGCAATGAAGACTGGCTTTTTTTCGTACCTTCAGAATGCTTCTATTTCCATTGCACATGTAATGGTTGCCTTGTGCACCTGTGGTTTTAATTTTCCCTTTCTGATGTTTAACCTTCTATGTGTTCTCAGTCATATCCATTTGTCAACTTCATCAGATTTTTTTTCTTTAATTAGTTTCCCCTTTCCTATTGAAAGTTAGCTTTAGCTACTTGCCTTTTATTACTGCATGTTAATTCCTAGATGTTTTCACTTCTTCCTATACTGTACTTTGATCATAACAATTCTCCCATTGCCCTCCCTCCTTCTCCTCTGTCCACATCTCTTGATCCACATCCCTTTTCTAATAATCTCCCACTGACTTTCATGTTGCTTTTAATTTTAGCCCCTAGATTCCACATATAAGAGAAAACAAGTGCTTTTGTCTGAGTCTGTCTTACCTCATCTTTCTTTTTACTAAGTGGACACTTTGGAGCTGGGGATAGAGTTCAGTAGTAGAATGCTGATCACATATGTGCCAGACCCTAATGTCAATCTTTAGTGCTTGAGAAAAAAAAAACAATCAATTACGTATTAAAATGACATTGATTGCTCTATCCTAAGCAAACATAAAATGAAAACAGTCATAAAATATTACCTTTAAAATTCACTGATCATTGCAAATAATTTCTTCTTTTTTGTTTTCTAAAACATCAGAACACCGTGCTCCATCCATTCCAGTAAATCTCCTTCTTTACTTTCTTCCCAACCTAACCTCAGCATTCCATCTTTGGACTTTCTTGCTGTCTACTCAAAAGCATCAGCTGTTTAATCTGAACATATTTAACCAGGCTAACACGAAACCAGATGCCAAAGAAAGACTGTACCCGGATAACGAATTTTACAGACTTCACTTCTTCTGCATCAGCATCTCCCTTGATCTTTGATAATATTCACACAAGTCTATGTGGCTAATCTTTCATGTGGGATTCTCTGCAATCCCACGTCTCTTCTATGTACTTCCCCTTCTTCACCCAGGGCAGTGTCTGATCCCAGCATTGGTCTCAGAACCCTCTCCTCCCTGGATGAGGGCTGTCTTCAGGTTGTGTTCCTCTCTCCTTCAAGTCATAACATCAGGCCTGAATAGTAAGTTTAGGTTGGGAAGTAGGTAAAAGAGCTTTACTGGAATACATGGAGTATGCTTTTCAGATGTTTTAGAAAAAAAAAAAGAGAACAAGTTATTTGCAATGATCAATGGGTGTTTTAAGGTAATATTTCATGATGTGTTGTTTCATCTTATGTTTGTTTAGGCTAGAGCAATCAAAGTGTCATTTAAATATATAATTAGATGTCTTTCTCCAGTTCCGATGACACTGCTCTC
This sequence comes from Zapus hudsonius, assembly GCA_004024765.1. NCBI lineage: Eukaryota > Metazoa > Chordata > Mammalia > Rodentia > Dipodidae > Zapus > Zapus hudsonius. The sequence goes on along the minus strand of PVHP010006420.1, from coordinate 15,986 downwards.
TCAAAAGTGAGCATCATGCCTTGGGTTTTACCTCACTTTCTGTATTTGCTCCTTCTGTTGCATCTCCATCGCAGGTTCCATGACTTCCTTCTGGGCTTTACCAGTTCCATAATTACTGGGACACCTCTATTTTTCTGGCTTACCCACTTCTGACAGGACCTCAGCTTTCACCCCCTCCTTCTCAATCTGGTCTCAGTTCCCTGGGCCCATCTTTCCAGGATGCTTTCTCTAAGGATCACCATTGTCAATTGGTGAGTTCCAGAGAGCTCAGACCCCTGCTTCCTCTCCCCACTCTGCTTTTCACCTTCAGCATATAAACTATTTAACAAATCAATTTCAATGGTTTCTTCTGCCCCATTCTCCCCCATCTGTTCTTGCTACTCCATTCTAATTCACACTGCTTAGCTCTTGTGTTGAAATAGCTGCTCGAGGAGTTTCATTACTTCTAATTTCCTTCCCCTCCAAGTTAATATGAACCTGCTGACAAATTAACTTCCCAGGACTGATTGAATTCCAGACCTCTTACCTCAAATTCCAAAATGACTCAGTGTTTTACACTAACTTTCTGAAACTTCTATCCAAAATTCCATGCATTCTAATACCTATGTTCTCTGTCATCCATTCTCCCCTGGATATCTTAGCCAGCAGCTTGGCTTTTTCCTGTTCCTGCACACTGGGTTTCTGCAATGTCATATAAACTAAACAGGCTCCCTGGTTTCTTGCTGTTGGTGTCCTATCTGTACTTTAAGAACCAGACTCTATGCCATCTCTTCAATAATACCTATCTTTTGAAAATATTTTTCATAAATAGAGAGAGAAAAAAATGAGAGATAGCCAGGGCTTCCTGCCACTGCAAATGAACTCCAGATGCATGCACCACTTTGTGCATCTGGCTTTACATAGGGACTGGGGAATTGAACCCAGGCTATCAGGCTTTATAGAAAGCACCTTTAACTGTTGAATCATCTCTCCAGCCCAATAATACCTTCCTTAAGGTATTTTGAATAATAGCAGTTCTCCCTTTGAACACCTACAGATCTTTAAGTTATTCATGGTTCATTTAACAGGGCTCTTGCATTACAACATAATGAAGGAAGTTTCTCTTATTCCTTCAAAGCTCCTGCAATGTCTATCAAACTAAGTTGAGAGTTATAAGGATTAAAAAATATTTGTAAATGTCCAAGACCTCCTGTTTTGCAGTACTTGTGGTTATTTCTCCCCAGAGATCAGATGCAGAAGGGATAAACATAATAGGTCTATTATTTAAAGCATTCTGAAGGTCTTTGAAGATGGATCAGTGGGCAAGATTGCTTGATGTCCAAGCATGAGGACCTGAGTTTGAGTCCCAGAACCCATGTTCAAAAGCTGGGCTTAGCCACGTTATGTCTATAACCCCAGTCCTGATGGGTCAGTGACAGGAAGATCTCTGGGGCTTGCTGTCTAGCCAAACAACCAAGCAAACGTCAACAACAACAACACATAACCACAAAAGGATCTCCAGGTTAGAGGAGAGGTATGGTCTCAAGGGAATCAGTTGAAGAGCAATAAAGGCAGACACCCAACAACCTCCTCTCACATGTACAGAGGGATGTACACGGAGCACGAAACACAAACACACACACACACACACACACACACACACACACATACACACACACACACCCCTCCACTTCTGTGAATTCACACTGCTTATATCATGACTCCATTTGATCGTTATGTGGTTGTAACCCAGGATGACTGTGAAAATGTGCCATGTGCACACATCTCTGAAACTGCTCACTTTTCCCCGGCACTTCGCTATAAACAGCTATTTCCATATTGGAGCTTTCCATGGAGTTGGAGAGGAGCTATCTTCCTTGCAACATGCTTACATATAACTTCTTTGTACTCCAAAAAATACCCTGAGCTTGTTTTTGTCTTCACACTGGTTAGAAACCCAGAACTTTGCTGTCTGATCACTCACCGTGACCTTTAGTTTTGGTAATGAACAGTGCAGAGATAGCCTGACAAGAGCATCCAAAACATTTGCTAATTAACTAGCATTTATAAGGAAAGATTTTTTTTATTGTTGTCACATTCTCGATATAAGTGAGAAGCAAAATAAACCTAATGGTTTTTGCTCTAAAGTTCAAGTGTTAGAAATTCAACCGCTGCGGCTGCACTGGGAATATGCTGAGTGGTGTGTCCCTGTTTATTTCCTTTTGAACTTTATTTATTTGGGCTGTTATAAAATTTGCTGCTGTGTATAATATTCAGAACCAGCTTGAGGGAATTTACATTTAGAGAAATAGAAATCCTGTTGGAGAATCAATTCTAGAATCCTCATATAGTCTCCCACACAGGCAAAACTCCAATGTGACTCAGATCAACTTGCCGGGCTGTCACCTAATATGTATTTCATACACATCACAGCTATTTGGAAAATAATAAGACAAAGCATTTGCTATGGCCAATGGTGTCCTCCCTTCTCTCCTCCCTTCTCCTCTCTCTGTCTTTCTCTCTTGCTTCTTTCATCTTATTCCTAACTTCTCTTTAAAAGGTTGTTGCTTTTGCCCTGAAGAGAATTTTACAGAAAACTCTTCTGCTTATAACATAGTCTCACATTGCTAGTGAAATACATAAAATGGTTATAAAGCCTGTGAGAAACTTACCTTGTTTTTAAAATAATCTATTTCATCTTATGATTATTTTCTGTGATTGAAAAAATTCCTGCTCATTACAGGAAATTGCAAAAGTATTGGCCATGGAAAAATGAACAAATATAATGGGAAAAAAATAAAAAACAACTCCTTCGCCATCTCAACTCCCACGTGTATTCAGTGCAAGTCCTGGTTATGTTATCCACTCCAGCCATGAGATACAGAGCCAACCTCATCACGAGTTTGGATGTCTGTGTGTCCTCACCCACACAGCTAGCTGCAGAGAGCTCTGTCTTTTCTAGGATTCTGGGGCAGGCTACATGTACTCCCACAGAGAGTGTGAGTTATCACCCTCACTGCTCTGTAAGACAAGTGAAGGTTTGTAGACACCCCATGTCATGTTCAACTATTGAAATTCCCACCATCCTGTAGGGTCTGTGGCAGAGGCCTTTGGGTTGGAATATGTTCCATTGGTGAATTCACTTCTTCTGTACCCCAATGAGTCAGCTGTTATCATATAGATACCTAATTATGTCAGGTCACACTGGAGTTTTGCTTGTGTGGGAGATTGATTGGGGAGCGAGTTTGATAAATGGTCTAGTTTCCTGTAATAGGGAAGCTGACAGCTCCTCTACTGGGAATAGAATCAATTCATATCATCTCAAATCTCAAAACGTCTTTAGGCTGCTCCTCAACCTTCTTGTGTAAATTTGATTCTATTGATTCCTCCTGAAAACTGGTTGTTAAATCTTTGTGGTCATAGCTTTCATTTCCCAGCATCTGGTTACTTCGATATGTTCAGATATGTTAGGCACTAGGTGCTTTGATAACCATCATGAATTCCCACTGGAACTCTTGTGAAGGAAGGATAAGAGAGTGGTTGCCAAAAAGTGATAAAGCAATGCCCTCTGAATGATAAAATTAACAAAACTGTATATTTTCAGGAACTGACTGAATGTTCCTTTATTCCTTTATGGGGAAGGTATGCAGATGATGAGATAGGAGATGGGTTCTGGGCTGCCGAGGTAGGTAGGATGCTGTTGGTGGGGACTCTGGCAACATTTTGTAGATTAAGTCTCTGTCTGAAGGACTCATGACTTTCAGGATCCTGATTTTATTTTTAGTGAAAATAATGACACTAGGGGACTATTTGATCAATGTTATATAGCTCTGAAGTTTTGATGAACAGTTTGTCTACACCACAATGGATGCCATCAAATAATTGTCCAGTGGTCTCACACTGAATGGAAAAACAAACAAACAAACTTTAAAGCTCCAAAATGAAGTTTTATAAATTCAGGGCAGAAGAGGCTCTAACAGAGGTTTATTATAAGCTGGAAGTATTGGTTAGCTCAAATACCTGTCAAATGTTATACCATCTGTCATGGACATCTCATATATCATTAATGAAAGTGTTTCCAGATCAAAGGCGATTACAGTTGACTTTATGTTGGACAGATCACAGGTAACATATTGGCTCCTGAACTGTAGACTGCATTTCAAGTGAGATAATGAAAGGTAAATGGGGATGATAAATTAGCTAAAAACTAAAAACAAAACAAAATCAAAAATGGAAAATAAGCCTGAAATAGAAAATCAAAAGAGTGAAAATATAGTTGCCTTTAGGCACAGATATACATTCCAATATTCATCACTCCCAAGAAAATAGAGTCAAAGGGAATTAGCATATATAATAACATACTTATTAACATATACTTAATACCTGCCATGTGTCCAGGCTTGTTTCATGTATATTTATATACTTTCAGTAAAATTATATAACAATGTTCTGAGGCAGGTGTTGCTATATCTGTTTGGTTAATGAGAATCTGAGACACAGAGAACGTTAGAAAGTTCAGCTAGGGACTGTAGTGTTCGAATTTTAGTTTTCATGGCAAACACATATGCTTCTCTATAGACTCACTTCTCTCTTCCTCAGTCCCTGTGGTTTGGGAGGCTCTTGATCCCCTTCACAAATCCAGACGTGGCATGCATTCTATTCCTGCTTGATTAGAGCCTTGGGTTTCAGCTTCATGACAGTCCGTGCATGTGGGGCCCATTTAAAGATGTTTGATGGACAAATCAGGAAAAGTCATACCTTATTTCCCCAGTGAGATTCTGAAAGGCCCAGAATTCTGAAAGTTCAGCCCTGAGCTACCTGTGGACATTTTGTCTCCACAAGACAAGAGAAAGTACATGACAACCGGGGGTGACCGCAGGGGGAAAGCAGAACTTCATGTCGAGCTAAGCTGCTCAAGTGCTCTTACATTGTCCTCAACATGAGTGGTAATTTGATTCAGGTGTCCCCCATACACTTAATGTGTTCTGAACGCCGGATCCCCAGCTGATGGCAGTTTTGGAATTGGAACCTTGTTAGAGGTGTGTTGTTTGGGGTGGGCTTATGGGGGTTATAAGCCAGGGTCCCTTTTGCAGTTTTCGGCACACCTTCCTGCCACTGTTTGCAGTGCTGTGGTGGAGGTGATGTCCACCCTCTGCACATGCCTTCATTTTCCCTGCCACCATGAAGCTTCCCTTTTGAGTCTGTAAACTAAAATAAGCCCATTTCTCCACCAGCTGCTTTTTGGTCAGGTTCTTTGTCATCACAACAAAAGGGTTGACTACAACACCATGTGTATAAGGATGAATACAATATTATCCTAACCAAGCAAGGATTCAACAGGGATCTTGAGCATCAATATCAAGTTCGCAATACTGCGCATGGCAAAGTCATGCTTAGTGATGTCACATATCTTTTGTACGCATTGGATATCTTTTCTGCTTTTTACATGGACTGAAAAAAAATGAATCAAGTTCATGGTTCTCTGAATTCATCTAATGAAATCTGACTCCATTGAATTTCATGTTTATGAATAGATTAATATTCAACCTTAGATTTTAGAAAATATTAATTACTCAAAAAAGGCTTCTATTAATGTTCAAAGAATCCATTTAGTGCAAAATTTAATTCCTGTAGGTTTCCTGTTTCCTCCTTTGCTACTGAAAAGCCAAACACAATAACTTATTGTGTGTTTTCACTGTCTCTTGCAGTGGGATGCATGGTGCTTGCCTTTTGATTATGATTTATTAGCAATCGAATGAATGTCCAAGGACCAATAACAGGTGCTGGACCATTGTAGATTGTTCCAGAGTGGTGAGGAAGGGTGCTAATTGCTCATCAGTTATAATGATTTCTGAGCTTCTTTTTCTTAATCATAGCTATTCAGCTAAGGGACTAACAATCTGGAAAGAATTTGCAATACAACTGAAAAGTGCACAGGTCCCTATGCTCTGCAAAAATGATGTCTCTTTTGATCAAACTGCAAGCATTGCTTAATGGTTATGAACTTTCACAAGCAAAAGGCAAAATAATGGATGTCATTATATAATAAATGGAAAATACTATTGGTGCGTTCTTTCCACATGACACTGAAATCTAAGTAGCATTACTTTACTATCTTATAATTTGTCATATCTTACAAAGTTTGAACTCCTTCTCTTAAAGAAATCAATATATTTTAATACTGTGTGGTAGTGAGTGTTCTCACTGACAGCTCACTCATCCAGAAGCTGATAACTGTCCTGGCTCTCACTCACTAGAGCAGTTGAAGTTGAATGCAGTTGAAAATACCACGGGAGAGAGGATACAAGCCTTAAAGTATTGCTTTGTTATTCACATACCTTTAGGAACACATGAAATATAAGCAGATAATTGGTTTACACTTGAAGTGTGTGGTGAAAATATGATCCTCACAATCATCACTGTTTTCTTCTTCTAGATTGTTCCATAGCCTCTGAAGCACACACTGTCAATTCTGTAGCTGTTTTGAATGTGCATATATGCCCACATCTTTAAACCACTGAGTTCTCTAGCTAGTCTCTGGCCTTCTTTAGTGGGCCCCTATTTTCCATTCTTCAAACCACAGCTAGGCTGATGAGTTAAACAATTAGGTAACATGAAAACCATACTTAAAATCCTTCCATGCTTTGAGAGTACTGTGTGCCTGGGCTCTTCTTGCTTCCCCAACTATAGTGAATTCTCCTCCTCTGTTATCAGTGTGTAGCAGCCATGACAGCCTGTCTGCTCCTCAGACAGATGTGCATGCCTGGAAGTAGTTCCATCTGCCTCTTCTTTTAGGGGGTTCTTTCCTAAGATCTCCTTTTGGCTGGCTCCGTGGCATTCAGCTCACATCTTGCATAGCGTCTCAGGAGGGTCAGCTTTCCAGATGTGCCACCCAAAGCAGCCAGCTCCAGGCTCAGTTCAATTTTGTCATTGTCACAGCATCCTGTATTTTCTCATTTGCTTGTTTATCTTTCGTTATAAGAATGTGTTCTTGTGATAGTTAACTTTTTGTCTCTACTAAAAACACCTGGGGTAAGTGAATTTATAGAGGAAAACAAGCGTTTGGTTTGGCTTTTGATTTTGGAGGTGTCAGTGGGTGATTGATTGATTGTCTCACCATGGCAGGAGCTTGTGGCAGAATCTTCAGGACATGATGAAGTAAGGGAGCTAAAAGAGGAAGGGGAAAGGGATGGGGTCACACTACCCTCTTCAGACCCTTAAGTCTTGATCACCTTCTCCCAGCCCCATATCCTACTGTCTCTACCATCTGTCAATAATGCCATGCTAGGGACCAAACTTTTGGGAAATACTTAAGAGCTAGACTATAGCAATAACCCAACAAGTGAGAAGAGTGACTGATATCTGAGGCTCTCAATATATCTCTGGTGAGTGAGGAAGTTGAATTATGTTTCAGTTAGGAGAAAAAAGAACTTGGAAATTCTACAGATAAAAACATAATAAAAATGTCAATTATTTCAACTATGCACCATATTATAAGTGTGAGTAAAAAAATCAGACTACTAAGAAAATAGCACTGGGTTAGAAATGTTTAAGTTCAAGTTTTTATTGTAATTAGCACACAATATTTTACATATGTAAAAGAGACAGTAAAATTCAATATATGTATATAACATGTAGTGATCACAGTAATTAGTGTTTCCATCTCTCTATTTATTGTTTCTATCTGGAACTCTTCCAGACACTTAAACATATATTTTAAATGAAAAAATATAGTTATATTATTATGCTATTGAACTCAAGAATCAATTCCTCCTCCTTAGTTGTATTTTGGTACACATCATCTAACTTATTTTTTAGCGTCCAATTTTCAATATTTATGCTAACTATTTTATTTTCTTCCAAATTAAAGCATCCCCCTCCTGGAGGGAGCAATGGAATCCATATAACTCAAGAAGCTTGCAAAACACAGGAGGACCAGGAAGCTTAGATGGCTACAGGATTCCTAAGCCTCTTCCTCAAGTTTAGAATATCAGCAAATAGTTGCTGGAGGGAGGAGAATCTAGATGAAGCTTGCTGAATGTCGGGCATACAGCCTCAGGGATGCAGCTACAGCTGAGCTGACACCCACCTGGGCTCAGGTTCTGCTGTGAATAAAGGTAGAAGAGCTGTATAAACTCAAACAATCTAACTACCATGGAGAGTTACATGCTGTCACCTGTCAGATGCATTCTAGGAAGTGACCTTATGTGATTTCTGTCATTGTGCAAAAACCATAGTGAACACCTTGAAAAAAAATCATGATGTGTCCCTACTGCTTACCTGAGCTACCTGGAATATTCACTCTTGGATGTTATCCATCCTTGACCCAAATACCATTATGCCATACATGACTCTATATCTCCTAATTGATACAGTTGGAGTCCAAGTCAAGAAAATATTAACTTAAACTCTAAGAGCAGTCTAGGGAACAATGCTAAGAAAGAGAACAAGAACAAAGTTTAATTGCAATAATGTATGAAAATTCCATAGAGAAACTCATTACTTTGTGGGCTAATTTAAGAAACTGCCCCCCATTTTTAAGAGGTTCTCAAACAAGAGGATCTCAGTCACTTTCCTATTCTCAGCATGAGCAAAGGAATTTTGAAAGGTTTTGAGAATTTTGGGTGGTTAGACCATGTTTGTACCTATTTATAGCTTCCCCTCTCCTATTCAGAAAGCAGCTAGATAATAATTTAAGTTAAAGGAATGATTTTAAGTCATTCTAGGTTATGGAGATAATGTGTTCTTCTCTAAAGTTCATTATGACCTTGAGTTAGTTAGGAAGTTATGTGTATGCTGGTGGAACTATGAAAGATTAATAGACCAAGTTTACAGAATTCAGGAAAGCCACACACAAGAGAGGAGTCAAGGGTTTCAGCTTCCGTCTGAAGAAAATAGGAAGAGAATGAAAGAACATGCAAGGAAAGGGGAACCATAAGAAATCAAAGAAAAGCAATGAATTATAAAACAGAAACATCAGAAGAGAGTCACTGCATGACTCTCTGGGAGGTTCAGTAGAAGTGATGAACTCCAGCAAGAACTGATCAGTGCAAATGGATGGGATATTAGATATTAGATATTAGACATATATTAGATATTAGGGGAAGAAGGGAAGGAGGGACAAAGAAAGAGAATGGGAGAGAGAGAACAAATATTAGAAATGAAACAGATAACATCAAATCAGCAGAGTCAAGAAATATTATAAGGGTTTGTTTGTCAATAAGCTCAATTAAGCATATGTCATGAAATGTACAAGCTGCCAGTATTAATTAAAAAATTTCTACTGGCCTTGTATTTTTAGTAAAATTGATTTTGATGATAAAACTTTTCCCACACAATAAGCAAAACTAATAAGTCTCTAAGCTCAGATGGCTCCATTGAAAACTCAAATATTTAGATGCAAATAATGATAATTATACCTAATTTTCTCTAAAAAATTAAACATGATAGAATGCTTCCCAACTCATTCCACGACACCAAAATTACTCTTTTACTCAAACTAAAAGGAAATAAACAGAAAACTACAGAAAATCTATTTCTTCATGAATATAGATGCGGGATTTCCTAACAAAAATTTAGTAAATAATATTCCATGTTATATAAGTAATTAACCATGATAAGTTTTATCCAATATTATAAAGTTCATTTAATATTTGAAAATATATTTTATAGAAATGAAAATGAAACAAAACTATAATGTAAATTCTGAAACAGTAAACTAGGTAGAATGCAACCGACCTTACACTGGATTTAAAAATAATTTTGTCAACCAGATGTGGTGGTTCATGTCTTTAATCCCAGGACTCAGGAGTTCAAGGCCAGCCTGGAACTATAGAAGGAGTTCCGGGTCAGTGTGGGTTAGAGTGAGACTCCACCTCAAAAAATAATAATGAATAAATGATTATAAGTCATGCCACCAAATTTGCAGGTAACAAAAAATATGGACAAATTACATCTTAACAAAGTTATAGTCTCTGTTCATTTAAGAGAGCTGGAAAGATGGCTTCACAGTTAAGGCACTTGCCTGCAGAGCCTAATGACCCATGTTCAATTTCCCAGTACCCAGGTAACAACAGATGCACAGATTAGAACAAGTATTTGCAGCAGCTGGAAACCTTGGCATGCCTACTCTCTCTCTCTCTCTCTCTCTCTCTCTCTCTCTCTCTCTCTCTCTCTCTCTCCTCTCTCTGCTTGCAAATGAATAAATAAAATTATTTTTAAAAAGAGAATTATTGTCAAAAAATGCCATCCTCTAAAATGTAAGGAATTCCCAAATCATGTCTGATAAGAGGCTAATACCCAGTACTATAATTTAATAGCACTAAGAAAACTCATTAAAACAGGGCAAAGAATTAGAAGACACTTTTCACCAAAGATCATACACAGTTTGATTAGATGGCTCAGCAGTTAAGGCACTTGCCTCCAGTGCCTAAGGCCCAGGGTTCAATTCCTCAGTACCTACGTAAGCCAGACCCACAAGGTGGTAGCCCTGGTGCTCTCTCTCTCTCTCTCTCTCTCTCTCTATCTTTCTCTCTGCTTGAAAATGAATAAATAAATATTTAAAAAGTACATAATTGACAATCAACATCATTAATCATTAGAGACCTTCAAATCAAAAGCAGACCACATCTCTATCTTCACACTATTAGATCCTTATTATTATTATTATTATTTTGAAGGGAGATGCCTCAGTGAATAAAGGTACTTGCTTAAAAGACTGACAGCCTGGGTTTGATTCCTCAGGGTCCAGAAACACAATGTGTGTGTGGAGTTTGCGGTGCCCAGAGGCCCTGGGGTGCCACATTATTCTCAGTCTCTCCTTCTCTCTCTCTCTCTCTCTCTCTCTCTCTCTCTCTCTCTCTCTCTCTCTCTCTCTCTCTCCCTCTCCCTCTCATAAATAATAAAATTTTAAAAAGCTTATTGGCAAGGATGTGGAGAAATTCGTGTTTGTACATTGCTAGTATGAATATGAATTGGTACAGCCACTTTGAAAACAATGTGTCTTAACGATGTAAACTACCCTATGATCAGCAATATTACTTTCTAGGTGTATACCCACCCCACTAATTGAAAAGATCTTAAAAAGGCATGTGGATACCAGTGCTCAGAGCACCATCATATACAACAACTAATAGGTAGGTGTAAACCAAACACCCATTGAAGAATAAACAAAGTATAGTGTATCCACACAGTGAGCCACTATTCAGCTTTGTAAAGGAATAAACATGTAGAGCATGTTACATACAGCATGGGTGAGCTTTGAAAACATACTAGGTGAAATAAACCAGACAGAAAAACATAAGGACTGTATTCCACTTAGATCTTATACGAGGTCTGAGTGCTTATACCCCTTTAGCTCAATTCATATGTTGAAGTGGGAGGTGCCAAGGCAACGACATGAGAAAGACTTTAGTGTGTGTGTATGGGGGGGGGGGGTTAGAGGACTCTGGGGAATTGTATTAATGGCCTTACAGTGTTCTTGGCTCCTTCCTCCCTGGGAGGACATAGCTAGAGAGCGCCATCTATGTACCAGAAGACAAATTCCCAGGAGACACCAGCTCTGCCAGGACCTTATTTTTGGACTTTTCAGGCTTTCAGAACTGCAAGAGAGTAATCTCCACCATCCATAAACTTCTCTGCTAATGGCTTTCACTGTAGCAGCTCAGGCTGTTTAAGACATGTGTGGTTCCTAGAAGAGTCAAGTTCACAGGGGAAAAGGCAACAGTGGTTAAGTAGAGACAGAAGGAGGGAGTAATGAAGAGTATTACTTAGGGCCTACAGGGTTTGGGGGAAGGAGAGAGGAAAGAAATGAAGGTGAGAGGGAAGGAAGGGAGGAAGGAGGAAGGGAGCAGAAGAGTAAAGAAAAAATATATACTTATATAAGTCTTACCCCTTAATAGTTTGATTATTATTACTTTCAATTCTAAATAAAGGTAATATTTAAATGTTTCAGAACTATCTTTGTCTTATTTAAACTCCTGCATAAAAATAAACCTTCCAAATGCAGAGAAATTAATGAGAAGCCAATTTATTTATGGTTTTATGATTTTTTTATAATCCTTTTTCCATCCCTTTTGGATACATGGGAAAGAAATTTAGTTAAGAATCAATTTCTTATCTTTCTTTCGTAAAGTAGCTCAAGGCAAATATTATAACTTCAAGATTTTCCTACCCATTTGAACAGCAGGATGGCTACTTTTTTCCTTTCTACCTATAGTAGAATAAAGTAATAACTGTAATAAGTTGTCATGAATTTCACTTTCTATTAATTTATCAGAACTATTCAGCCTGCTAAATCCATGTCTTGAATATCATCTTGTAATCTTCTATCCTAAAACTATTTTATAGAAATAACCACAAGTTCCAGAGCATTGTACCTTGTAGTATGACATGTGAGGATGGTATATCTAGATGTATTTTATTGCTGTGTCATATTTAACATTTTTAAAAGCTGATCTCTAGTGAAAATGTAATTTTCATTAATTCTTCATCCAGTTTCTTCTGTTCTTGGTTGAGTGTATTAGAATCCTATCAAAAATAGACGATGGTTCTCCTTTTAAAATTTGTTTCTCCCAATTCAAACAAGAAGGAACCATATATAAAGACGTACACAACTTCACACAATGTTTTATATTTAAAAGATGACTTTCATGTGACAAAAAGGTAGATGGCTATACTTTACTACTCAGTATGTAGGCTTTGAAGCTAATTAAAATCTGGTGGCTGCTGGATAAACCTTTGGGTCCCTACAGCGGTGGAAATTGCTTCTTTCTAGTTCTATTGACCAGAAAAGCAGGTGACAACTTGTTTACATCCCTTGAACAAATTCATTAGTTTCCCATAATGGCTGTTTCAGGTAAACAGTCCAATATTTAATTAGCAGACTTTCTTTGGTGAGCTTATAAACCTTTTCTCTTCCGTTTGTGTTCAGGATCCAAATGCTTTTAATGACCAGTGTGACTCATCCTCAGTCAATAGTGTGGCCTGACAACGGCCATTAATAACTATTAAAGCAACTGCCTATATTTTCTGTCATGATCTAAAAATAAGTCCCATCAATCTTGGAAATTAACTGAACTGCTTTGGCAGCAAAAGTTTTAAGCTCTTCGATTCAATCTTCCAGGTGACACCACTTACAGATAGTCCTGTGTCATTGATGAATGAATTGGGGGAGCACGTAAGTGTTGACAATGCTTATTCTGAGCACATTGAGGATTCCATTGACATTAACCCGTGCAAGGGGACATCAGTTTCAAAATATATTGAGAAACTGCCACAAGCTTGTCTCTGGGAAGACAGCGGATTCTCAAAACCTTGTCTCAGCCTTCGTATGATTTTCAGTTTAATAGGGAAATGGCTGAACATTCAGCCCTCATGTAGATATATATACATTTAATGCTAGTATACATTCAGGGTAGTGAAACTCATACATATCTTTATCTATTGGATATTTGGGATACTTTCTGTAAACTACATGTAAAAGCAAGCTTTGGTATTGAAGATTTGAATAAAGAAAACAGCAGTTTTTGTTTAAATGTGCATTGTATGAATTCCTACCATTGGCAGGACTTCCTAAAAGACATCCTAGAAGTTTCCTTTGTAATACTTTCTCTTAAAATATCCTATAATAAATATCTATATTCTTTATAAAGACATTTTGTGTTGGACTTGTATTCCTTTTGAAGTTTCATTGTATCCACATTGATTATACTGGGCTGTACAAGGTGTACATTTAAAAAAATAATCATAGTACAATTTAGATTTCCTGTGAAAATTCAGTAACATTCTGAACGATGTTTTGCCTAGAATTGAGCTGAAAGTACCCTGATGCAGAAATCACTCAAATGTTGGAATGATATTGCCTAGAATTCGGTTTCGATACAGAAGTGTGGTTTGTGTTTGAATTAACCAAAATCTATGGAAATTGCAGAGGACTGAGATTAGCTTGATTTTAAGACTGGGTTTTATTAGTGACAGAAGCAAATCAATCAGGAGTTGCCTCAACTCACTAAATGAAACCTTAAAAACTTACATATGATGTTGTAATCTAACATTGCTTTTTACCCAATCATCATATATTTTCTATATAATCTCCTAGGAAGTGACTTCTTTATATTTGAACAGAGAAAAAGGGTCAAAGGTCCAGTTAAATAGTTTTCCTTGTTGTAATCATCAGCACCTGAATTGTTAGGGAATCAACAAGTCCTGGTGGAGTTTAAGGGAATCAGGATTGAATGGTTATGAGTTGTTTGTTACTAGAGAAAAATAAGACTGAGGCAGAGGGCTTCGAAGCTGAGACCTCAGACTTGAGGCCAACATTGTCAGTACAAATTGGCTTGGAAAGGCTAACATTCTGTTCCTCCAAGAATTCATCCTTTCTTTGTTGCTGCCACCCTGAAGGTAATTGTTGCCACATCTTCCAAGTTTAAAAGAATCTAAACTCAAAAAGTAAATCTATCCCCCCTTTTAACTGTTATATTCTAAGAACCTCATGCATTGTAATTTGCATTCTGTTTATAATCATTACTAGGACCAAACATACACACATCTATAAGCTACATTGTTTTCAGTTTATTATTAGAAACACACTCTATCTTGTTTGTAGATTGTATATGGGTGGCTTCATCCACTTGGTAAAACTTTGTCACTTCAACACCAGTCCTATGGGCTCCTGTGACCATGCTCAACCATGCACAGTGGTGAACAAACCTAATTGCCTGTAGTCTGTCTTCCTGGCTGAGGGTAAATGAGAATGCATTGTCTTTCTCATGCTAGAGACAGGTGTTCTTTTACAGTCTAGTTAGTGCACAATTTTTTCCCACATATTTTCGTGCTTTTCATTGGTAACTTTGTTGTTGTACTAGCTTCTGAGCATAATGGTGACAAGAAACAGAATACTATGTACCTTGTGGAAAAAATATTTGTGGTAGAGAAGATGCACTTTAATGGATTATAATACTATTGTCTGTGAGTCCAATTTTAGTGTGAAAATGTTGCATAAAAAATAAGGCACCCTTAAAAAAATGTACATGTTTGTTTATTTACTGCCTTGGAAAACTGTGATCAGAAAGCCAGCTGAATCTGAACTTTTTATGTCTTCTAGGAACAGTGATTTGATATTTGCCAATTAGTGATTTGTGAGGACTTTTAAATTTTTAACTAATTAACTAACTACTACAGATAACAAGAACAGGGCTCCAGAGTGAGCCCTTCCTCCAGAGTGGGAGGGCATCCCCAAAAGGGGACTGGATATAAGGAAGCTAAGGGGAAGAGAATTCTCCTTCTTCCTCCTGCTGTCTGATGGTGCTTGGCATGACTCGCTCTCACATCCTGCTCTCCTACCCTTCCTTGACATTGGAACCCAGTTTGCTCGGCCTCACATCTTGGACTGAAGAGCAGCTGCTCGCCATGGAGCCATCAGGCCTTCAGTGCTGGATTGGGACTGCTGAGGCCACGTGGACTGAACAGCTACTCTTTCCTTCACCCATGGACCTGGAGACTGCTATTGTCGGACTGTCATAAACTACCCCAATAATTTCCCCTTTTTACTACAATCCATTCTATCAATTCTGTTCAAGAGAACCCTAATGCATGTATGAAGTCTGTTCCAGCCTACATTTCCATTTTTACGTTGATACACATTTTATTCCTCAAATATCATCCCTGCAAATGAAAATACAAAGATCACTATACAAATTTTATTATAAGTACCAAATAAATAAAAGAATTATTATTTACTATTAACAATGTAGAGAGAAGACCAAATATATGTTAACATGATATTTGCCTGTTTATTTGCATTAGTATGTGTGTGGTATGCATGCGTGCATGTATGCATGCTTGTGTGGGGGTGCACATGTATGTATGGATGTGTGTGTGTGTGTGTGTGTGTGTGTGTGTGTGTGTGTAGGCCAAAAGTTAATATTAGATGTCCTCAGTTTCTGTCCACCTTATTTTTTTTTAATTTTTAAAAATATTTTATTTATTCATTTTTCAAGGAGAGAGAG
>PVHP010006419.1:0-60643 GCA_004024765.1 Zapus hudsonius | reverse complement strand
CTATTCCTAGGCTGCCATCAGCATGAAGACCTTGGCTTTTAAAGACACAGGAGAAAGGGGACACCAGTGCCCAGTACTGTACATTCATCACTTATTAGCTTCAAAACTTGAGCTGAGAAATATAGCTGAAGAGTTCCAAGGGCTCGTACATGTCTTCTGCTCCCAGGCAAAGAAAGGTGTACAACACCTTCATCCCTACCTCCTCCCTCCCTTCCTCCCTCTGTGCACCTTCCTACTCTCTTCACTGACTTGGAAATCTTATGGTCCTGAGCCTGTGCTGGCTACTAGGTCTCCAGTGTACAACTACAAGGTCATGTGATAGAATCCTGGGGTAGGTGAGACAGTCATTGGACAGAAGCAGACACATTTCTGATTGACTAAGTAGGACTAAGTTCAACCCCACACCTTAACCGCTTTGGAGCCTTGCTTTTTGCTTTGATGGGAAGGCTTGTCAGCTGGTAAACTAGGCTCTGCAAAATTTCCAGTTAGCAGGTGGGGCTGGGGTGAAACCCATGCTGTGCCCCCTTTCTGTTAACTCCCCACCCCCAGACTTCCTCCCAGATTAAGTTTGTTATGTGGTCAATGAAGTTGTTTAGATTTGAAAAAAAATGTCAAGGGGGAAGTTTCGATGCCTGCTATATACAGTGTGTGTGGCTCTTTTCCCTGCGGTTTTGTCTGTCGCCCCTCCCTGGGCTGATGGGAGGATGGACCTTGGCTTTGGGTGGCTGGGGGTCAGGGTTGCATGGATGACTCTACATTCGGCTCCCTTCTGCAAGGGACTTCCCTGGGCAGCCTGCTTTGTGGAAGGGGGCCTCCCCGCCCACTCGCCCGCCTGGGGTTTAATCTCTGCCAGGCCTTGTGCTCCTGCTGCTGGTGTGTGGTCCTTCACACTGATGTGCCTCAGCAGCTGGAAACAGTGAGGAGGGAAGGGGGGACCTCGAGCAGAAAACCCTGGCACTTCTCAAAACAAAATGAATGACTCCAGCTTTAATCAGTTTATGGTGGAGGCTGGAGAATTATGTTTGGTTCTTTCTTTCTTTCTTTCTTTCTTTCTTTCTTTCTTTCTTTCTTTCTTTCTTTCTTTCTTTCTTTCTTTCTTTCTTTCTTTCTTTCTTTCTTTCTTTCTTTCTTTCTTTCTTTCTTTCTTTCTTTCAGACATGGTCTCACTATGTAGCCCAGGCTGGCTTTGAACTTGTAATCCTCCTGCCTCAGTGTTTGGTTTTACATAGATGAAGCTCCTTTCAAGTTCTTTGCATTTGGGGTGATCTGTGACAGCTACTTGTGCAAATGACTGTAGCCTCCTGGGCACAGGGTGAATATTTGACCAGACCTTATAGCAGTGGAATTGGGGCCAGCTATCATTTCTCCTCTCAGAAGCTTTGGGGACTGTAGCTTACTCTGACTTACAAGTGTTAATTTAAAAAATTAATTTCTATGTTAGGACTTGTTATTTTTTAGGGCTTTAACTATGAATACATGTGTAAAGTCAAGAATGCTGTCCCGTCTCCTGCTCCACCTCTATTCTAGACCCTGTAGTCACTCTGTAGGAACTCAGTCAGGGCTCTGGCCTAGGATGGCCAGATTTAGCAGATAAAAACATGGGCGGCTCAGCTTAAATTTCAGATAAACAAGGAAAATATTTTTAGTCTAAATATGTCCTGTGCAAAATAAGTTATGCAATATTTGTGACGTATTTGGACTTTTTTTCCTGTTTATCTGACATTCAAGTGTAATAGAGTATCCTGTATTTGACCTGACAGCTCTTCTCTGGCCCTCTCTCACAGTTTTACTATTGCTGTGACCAAAACCCAAAAACCTGAGAAAACCAACTTGAAGGGAAAAAAATGTTTGTTTTGGCTCACAGTTTCAGAGGTATCAGTCCATTATGGTGGTGGCGGAGTATAGCGGAACAGAGCAGCTCACATCATGATAGTCAAGAAGCAGAGTAAGCTGGACATGGTGGCACATGCCTTTAATCCCAACACCTGGGTGGCTGAGGTAGGAGGATTGCTGTGAGTTCAAGGCCGCTCTGAGACAACATAGTGAATTCAGGTCAGACTGGGCTAGAGACCCTGCCTCAAAAAGCCTCCTTCCCTCCAAAAAAGAAGCAGAATCAGAGAATGCATGTTCTCCCTGTTCACTTCTTTAACCCTTTTTATTCTGTCCAGGCTCTATGGGATAGTGTGACCTATATCAGGGTGGGTCTGTCTGCCTCTCTTATTTAGTCCTTTCTGGAAACATCCTCCACACCCAGAGATTTCCTTTACTAATCTCTTCAGAGTTTACCAATCCACTCAGGTTGACAATCAAAATTACCTGCCATAGTCCCATTGCAAGCCCTTGTTCCTCCCATCTCCTTCCTTCAGTCCCTCCTTTCTTCTTCCTGGGTGTTTTTTGCACTTGGTTCTTCCTGAGGTCTTATACTCCTTCATCACTGTCTGGCTAGTCATCCCCTGCCCCCACCTCAGTCCGAGGTTTTTCTACTCGTCCACTTTCTCCTTGTTCACTAACCTGAAGGCCCTGGATTGGGGTCTCTAGTTTGAGCATTCTTCTCCCACTATGCACCACTGTTCTTTGCTTTACTGATGTTAATAACATAACCCTTGCAGCATAACTAGAAGGAAGACAACTTCTGTTATGTTACTATATAATATAGTATGTACTATTGTAACCATTTTCAGGTATTACACACAGTTCCATTAAGTAAGTTCACTACAATCCTGAACCCTTTCATGATCTGAAACTGCAACTCTGTACCCAGGAAACCTCCCATTCTTTCCCTCCCAACCTTGGCAGCCACCATTCTGCTCTCTGTCTCTATGAAGTTCACTACTATAGATCCGTCATGTAAACAGACTTGTATAATACTTATTGTTTTGAGTCTGGCTTATTTCACCTGACATAATGTTGCTAAGGTTTATTTATATTGTAACATGCATTAGAAATTTCCTTCCTTTTAAAGGCTGAATAATATTCATGGTCTGCATATACCACATTTTGCTTATCCATTTATATCCTTCAGAGGATCTTTGGGTCACTTCTAACTTTTGACTGTTGTGAATACAGTTGTTATGAACTTTTGTGTACAAATATTAGTTTGAGTTCCTACTTTTTTTTTTTGAGGTAGGGTCTCGCTTTAACTGAGGCTGACTTGGAATTCACTATGTAGACTCTGGGTGGCCTCGAACTCACAGCGATCCTCCTACCTCTGCCTCCCAAGTGAGTGCTAGGATTAAAGGCGAGCACCACCACGCCTGACTGAGTGAGTTCTACTTCTAATTCTTTTGGATATACTCCCAGAAGTGGAATTGGTGGGTTGTATGGTAATTCTGTTTAATTTTTTGAGGCATTGCCACACTATTTTTCGAAGCCACTGTATCATTTTACATCCCAATCAGCAATGAACAAGTGTTCCAATTTCTCTACCTTCTTGCCAACACTTGTGTTCGTCCCCCTTTGGATGATAGCTATCCTGGTAGGTATAGACAAGGAAGTTACTTTTAATTACTATTTTCACATGTGAAAATTGCAGTTCAAAGAGGTGGAATGACTTGTCCAGGGTTGGCCATCAAGTCACAGAGATGGGACTGGAATCTAAGGCTGCCTAACTTCCATGGTGTGGCTCTTCACCATTATGTTGTATTTCCTGCCTTGGATGCAAGTATCCAAATGCAAATTTTTCTGTCTCTGGACAGATGTCTAATTGTGTAAGACATCTGGTAAAGGCACAAATGTGGGAACAAAATATGTCTGAGGAGTTTTTAATGTCTTCTTATTGAAACTATACCTCTCACATGGGAAAAGAGCAGTAACAAGTAATTCCTCTTCAATTTGCATTTCGCCCTACTTAATTTAAAAATAGTCTACTCACTGGACACTCCACAGACGTCTACCTCAATGTCATATGACCATTTGTAATGGTCTGTAAGTGCAATTGAGCAAGACTTTGACCTTCTTGGGGCTGAGGAGGGAGGACAGAGCTAGAAAGTGGAAGAGAAGAGGTTTGTGGCTAGCCAGCTGGACACATGCGGCTGCCTGACAGGCTGTGTGTAGCACACAGACATGTGGATTGCAGGAAGCACTGGGCTGTTGGGAGGAGGGAAGTGAAGAGTGCCTAGGCTGAGGGGCACCAGGGAGCAGGGGAAGCATCCTTGTGGCCAATGGGGGTGTTCCTGGCTCAGGGCAAGGCTATGTCCTTGGCTGAGAGCATAGCCTGGAGCTGTGGTTGGTACTGGCCCACTTCTCAGAGCCTGGCTCCTTCCTGAATACCACTTAGCCCAGAAACCATGGCCTTCAGCTTGCTCCACTGACTTTGAACCAAGCTTCCATGGAAACTGTCCAACTCCTCTCTCCAGTGCCAGCTGAGCACTTGTGAGGAGAAGCCCAACTGTTATCTTGTTCCAACAGAGGCCAGTGACAAAGAACGTAGGTTTGGAGTCAGACATTTCAAGTTGATAATAACTCTACTGCTGAGGCCTGGGTCAACAGGGGAGAGTGTCTTAGCCTCTCTGAGCTTCACTTTCCTCATCTAAAATATGGGAAGAGGACTAGAGAGATGGCTCAGAGGCTAAAGGCTCTTGCTTGCAAAGCCTGATGGTCCGGGTTTGATTCTCCAGTACCCACATAAAGCCAGATGCAGAAACTGGCACACATATCTGATGTTCATTTACAGAGGCAGGAAGCCCTGGTGTACCCATTCTCTCTCTCTCTCTCTCTCTCTCTCTCTCTCTCTCTCTGTCAAATAAATTATATGGAAAGATAGGATAGGAGGATAACATGGCAATGAAATGAGACTTTTTTTTTGAGGTAGGGTCTCACTCTAGCCCATCCTGACCGTGAAACTTACTCTGTAGTCCCAGGCTGGCCTCAAATTCACAGTGATTTCCCTACCTGGGCCTCCAGAGTGCTGGGATTAAAGGTGTACACTACCACACCCAGCTCCAAAATGAGACTTTAAAAAAGTGCTTGGCACGTTGTAAGTGCTCAGTGAGCACTGTTCTTGGTTAAACATGTACATCTACATGTAAAACTCATAGGAAATGCCACTAGGTTTATATTTATTTCCTTGCTGGTTTGGTTACATCACCATAACCAACTTCTGCAGAGATGGATCTGCCTTGTTGAACAGGAAAGAAAGTGGTCTAGATAACCATGGAGGCCTCGAACCAAGAAAGCACTCACTGAATGGATGAATCAACATCTCAGTCAGAATGGGGGGAGGTCCTTGGTGAGGAGCCATTAGAGCAAGAGGCATGGGATTTAATGGTTCTGTGCTCAGTGACAGAACAGAGGGGACTGGATTTGATCTTTCCTTTTTACATTTCACTTATTCCCCACCCCCACCCCTTTGGGGATTTTTTTTTTGTTTTGGTTTTTTGAGGTAGGGTCTCGCTCTAGCCCAGGCTGACCTGGAATTCACTATGGAGTCTCAGGGTGGCCTTGAACTCATGGCGATCCTCCTACCTCTGCCTCCCGAGTGCTGGGATTAAAGGCGTGTGCCACCATGCCCGGCCCTTTCGGGATATTTTAAAAATTCATTTTAAACATATACTTCTCCCCTTAGCACAGTACAGTGTATGCTCATTGTAGATAAAGACAAAGTGTGAGATCCTTGGAAAGGAGATCAATGTGGTAGAGATAGCGTATGATGATGGCTTCTTTGGGAACTCCTTAAAAACTTGGGAAAACCATATGGCAAAGTAGGGATCCCAGGCATGATGACTACAGATCTGAGGAAAGAGGCAGGACTCCAAGGAGCGGGAGAAGTCTTTGTGCCAGTAGGCATGTCTGCAGTGCCATCGGTCACAACTGGCAGCTGGAAGCGAGGTGAGACTTTGGGGTGCTCTGTGATTCACATGCAAGCCATGAGGAAGGTAGATTAGTGCTGAAGAGTGTGGAAGGCATGACAACCAAAGGCATTTGTTCCACAATCACCAGGTTGCAGGCTGTCATTGAGGTTGGGACAGTGAGTGAGCCTCAGATGAAAGGATGGAATGTAGTTCTACGGAAAGCCTGGAGGTAGTGACACACCTGAGAGAGGAGAGAGAGTGAGAAGGGGCCATGAGGGGCAGGGGAGACGTAGGAGGTTCAGTAATGCCGGTCCTCCAAGATAGCCACATCCCAATCTCTGAAATCTGTGATTGTTTCCTTATCTAAGGAACTTTGTAGGTGGGATTAAGTAAGCAGAGACTCCCAAGACGAGCCTGGACTATCTGCGCCAGCCAGTGTAATCTCAAGGGCCTCACAAAAGGGAGAGGGAGGAGAGTTAGCCAGAGAGAAGGGGGGGGGGGGCAGATGCTCTGTTGCTGGCTTTGAAGGTGAAGGATGAGGCTGGAGTCCAAGGGACGCAGCAAGAGTAGAGGCCAGAAGCTGATGGTCTCTTGAACCCCCCAGGAAAAGTGCAGCCCTGCAGATACTTTGATCACAGCCCACTCCGACTGACTTTGAGCATCTGACCACCACAGATGTAAGATAGTAAATGTATGCTGCCTATGGTCATTAAGTTAGTGACAATTAGTTACAGCAGAAATAGGAAAGTAAGAAGTAAGACAGGGCCAGAACATACTACGAGGTGACCTAGCACAGCAAGGGGGTTTTGCTGCAGTACAGAGATGCGTGGGTAGTTTTGGGTGTGGGTAGTTTGTTAGCTGGGGTTTTCAGAGCTAGAGATCCAGGAGAGTTCATGGTTTTGTTCTAGTCTGCCTCAAGGTCTGAGGCCCAACAGGTTTGAGACCAAGGAAGAACTAATATTTTTCTGTCAAATCTGAAGCCAATGGCCCAGAGTTAGGGCTAATGGACAGGAAGAGGGCTTTTTGTTCTATGCAGACCTTCAGGTGATTGGACAAGACCCACCCACCTTAGGAGAGGCAATCTGCTATATCTAGTGTAATATGTTATTCACAAATGTAAATGTTAGTGTTACTTTTACTAACATACCCAGAATAATGTTTGAACAGATATCTTAGCTTCCTATGGCCCAGTCCAGCTTGCACTTGAACTAACCATGGCAGACAGCATGATTGAGGTTATGATGTCTAACCTCTCACCTGCTGAGAACAGGTGCAGGTCCTAGGTGAATCAGGTGGTTATAACCACCACAGGGTAGGGGCAATTTCTACCCCTTGCTTCTCTATAGCTGATGGTGACCTGCCAGTACCCACACTGGTGAGGAGATAAACTCCAGGTGCCCTTGTCGGTCAAGTGCCAAACATTGTCCTGGGAGATTAGGGAGGTGGGTGCTATTGCCACCCACACACTGCAGGAGGGGTGTGGAGGGAGGGGCTGGTGAGGATGCAGAGGCTACGTCTCTTTGGCAGCCAGAGGGACAATCCAGCCAAGGATTGTAAAGAAATCCTCTTGAGTGGACGGCAAAGCTGGGGCTGGCTGGATCTTCTGTTGCTGCTGCAGAGACTGCAGTGCCTCGGTGAGTGGTGCCTCCTTTCATGAAGCCATGCAACAGATGGGCTTGGCTCTAAGATCTGCTCTGATATTCCAGCTCTCCAAATCTGCCATTGTTAGTGCCCAAAACCTCCAGGAGAAACTAAACTTCCCCAGCCCTGCCACAGGCCAGATGGATCCTCAGAGTCCCTCTTCCTCCTCAGTGTCTTTTTTTTTTTTTTTGCCTGTGTATGTATGTCTGGTGTGCATGTGGAAACCAGAGGTCAATGTTGGGCGTCATCCCCAATTACCCTCCACCTTATTTTTTGAGGCAATATCTCTCACTGAATATAAAGGTATTCCCAGAGGCAAAGAGCGCTAAGGGGAGCTAAGCAGCCCCAGCGACTGGTCAGATGCAGCCTCACAGTCATTCTTCTCCTCAGTGACAAATTATCTTTCTAAAGGAGAGTCCTGACACAAGTCTAATTTCTGAAAGCACACCCTCCTACAACTCATGATTTCATTTATCACTCTCAGCAGCTTTGTGAAGACACCATGCTCTCTGATAGAGGCAGGGAATGGAATTAGAGGTGGACACTGGAATCCAAGTCCTCTGTCCCCAAGCCCAGGGCTCTCCTACTGCTCTGGCTGTTTCTCAACTATGATCAGATACTCCAGCCTTCACTTCTGGGAGTCCATGCTAGCTTTTTGTCCAATGGATAAAGCATTTCCGATGGCTCTACACAGCTCCTTATTCTAGTGACTTATAAAAGCATCATCTCTTCTAAACCACCCTCTACTATCTGTAAATAGTGTCCTTTGGTTTGTCTTGCTTGCAAATGCATCTGGAGTCCATGTTTGCAGTGACAGGAGGCCACAGTGGGCCTGTACTCTCCCTCTTTTTCTTTCTTAAATAAATCAATAAATACTAAAAAAGAAAATGAAACTCATTCTCATATGTAATTATAATATCTGTGAAGGTTAATGTTGTTAATATTGATTGGATGAATCACCTAGGAGACAAACCTCTGGGTATGTGAAGGCAGTTTCTAGGTTTGGGTAACTGAGGTGGGAAGACCCATGACATATGTGGGCAGCACCATTCCATTGGCTGAGGTCCTGGACTGAATAAAAGGAGAAGGTGAGCTGAGCACATCTCTCTCTGCTTCCTGACTGTGAATGCAATGTGACCAAACGCCTCATGGCTCCTATCACCATGCCTTCCCTGACATGATGGACTGTATCCCTTGAACTGTGAGCTAAAATAAGCCCTTCCTTTCTTAAGTTGCTTCTTGTTAGGGATTTGTTTATAGCAACAAGAAAAGCAACAAATACAGTATTCAACCTTTTTATAACTGTATGAAACTATAGTTATAATGTGAGGTCTTAGTGATATTATTTTTCCCTATGTCTTACAACATTAGTTGTTTTGTCATTTAAAAATCATTTCATAGTTCAGGGGTTATGGTGCTTTCCTGCAAAGCCTAACGACCTGGATTTGATTCCCCAGTACCCATATAAAGCCAGATGCACAAAGTGGCACATGTATCTGGAGTTTGTTTGCCATGGCTAGAGACCTCTCTCTCTGTCTCTCTCTGCTTGCAAACAAGCAAATGAAGATTCCCTTAAAATCACTCATCAGATATTCCTGATGATGCTGAAAATGTCTAAGTGAGAAAACCCAAGATTAATGGAATCACCTACAACACAACAAATGTAATATTGTCTTTCAGTCTTCTTACTGCATTGCCTAAAATGTTATATTAAGTACACATTCAATATGACTAGGGTCTGCTTTTAGCTTTCATTGAACAGAGATGAGCGATCTGAATATTTTGTTTTCTGCCTGTAATGGCAAAGAGAAGGGTATTGTTAGTTTTTTTATGTGCATAGTATGTCTACATGTATGTATGCAAGTTTGAATGGGTGTAGCACATGTCTGTGTGGGGGTATGTATGCATGTGTGTGTGTGTGTGAGGCAGGGGTTGATGTTGAGTGTCTTCTTCAAATGCTCTCCATCTTATTCTTTGAGACAGGGTCTCTGGCTAAACCTAGAGCTCACTGATACAGTGAGACAAGCTAGCCAGTGAACCCCAGGGATTTGCCTTTGCTGCCTCCCCAGCACTGGGATATGCGTATGTACCACCATAGGTACTGGAGATCCATCAGGTTCTCATGCTTGCATGGCAAGTACTTCACCCATGGAACCATCTCCCCAGCCCGAGGAAGGGATTTATGCAATTATTATGTACTTTAGGAGGTGAATTCAAAGAGACAGTATAGCATCAATAAAATATAATGAAATTGTTTCTGAAAGGGCATAGCTTAGCCTTTGAGTCACTGATATGACAATATTTGATTATTTTTTCCAAGTCAATAATTAATGAAAAAAAGTTTTTTAAAAAATTTTTTATTTATTTATTTTTTAATGTAAGGTCTCACTCTAGCCCAGGCTGGCCTGGAATTTACTATCTAGTCTCAGGGTGGCCTCAAACTCGCAGCGATCCTCCAAATGTTATTTACATCCAGCTCTTCACTTAATAAGATGCACTTAACCTGGGCATGGTGGTGCACGCCTTTAATCCCAGAAAGCAGAGGTAGGAGGATCACCATGAGTTTGAGGCCAGCCTGAGACTACATAGTGAATTCCAGGTCAGCCTGGGCTACAGCAAGACCCTACCTTGAAAAGCCAAAATAAATAAATAAAATAAAATAAAATAAAATAAAATAAAAAATTTAAAAAGATGCACTTAATCACACAATGTTTTAGAACAAGAACTGGACCCTCCTATTTTTCTGAAAAGATATGACTATATTATTTAACTTTTTAGTATAAAATTACTTGAAAGCATTTGTAAATGAGCACATGCATACATATGCAAATGTGCATGCAAAGCAGAAATCAATGATGTTTGTTGGAGTCAGCTGCATGCTGCTGGGATGAACCTCCAAACCAGGCACAGTTATGGGAGGAAGGGATTTATTGTAGTTACAAGTCCAGGGGAAGTTCTGAACTGGCAAAAGAGGCTGGCCCTGTTTCACAGGCCCAAACACAGAGAGAAACCATCATCAACACCACACACACACACACACACACACACACACACACACACACACACACACACACAGAGTCAAAC
The DNA here is from genome assembly GCA_004024765.1 of Zapus hudsonius. NCBI lineage: Eukaryota > Metazoa > Chordata > Mammalia > Rodentia > Dipodidae > Zapus > Zapus hudsonius. The sequence goes on along the minus strand of PVHP010006419.1, from coordinate 50,129 downwards.
AGGCTTCCAAAAGTACTGTGTTTGGATGATACAAGTCGGAACAGAAGAGCCATAAGGAATGATTAGCTAAACTGAGTGGAGGTGCACTTGAAATGTAGAATCAATCCTCACAAGAGGACTGTGTTCTGAGTTCAAGGAATTTGATAAATGGATAGTTTCAGTTTGCTATTTGTTTCAGGTATATTTTTTTTCAAAAATAGTTAAATATAGAATAAAATTTTAGGTTTATTACACTTCAATTCATATAAGCATTTCTTTTTTGATTTTAAAAATATTTTTATTTATTTGAGAGACAGGAAAAGGAGAGAGAGAGAGAGAGAGAATGGGTTCACCAGGGCCTCTTGCTGCTGCTAACAAACTCTACACATGCCATCTTGTGCATCTGGCTTTACATGGGTACTAGGGGCTCAAACCCTGGCCATCAGGTTTTGCAAGCAAGCGCCCCTCAACCATCTCTCCAGCCCCTTATTAACATTTCTAGCAGCATTGTTTTTCACTGTTTGTGGCAGTGAGTCTTTAAGATGACCCAGTGGTCCTGATATTCGTGCTCTGGCATGGAGTGCGAGCAACGGAACATGGCAGAAGTGATGGGACATCGTTGTTGAGGTCAGGTTGCAGAAACTTGTGGTTTCCACCATGGCTTTTCTCTCCAATCCTGTGCTCTGGGCAGGCAGCCAGCCAGCCATCTTGGTGCGAAATCTACTTGGAGAGGAAAGGCAGTTTCTAGCCAATGCAGTGAGGTGCTGAGGCCTGCTAACCACCCTGTGAGTGAGCATAGAGGTGGATCCTTCAGTCCTAGGTGGCTGTGGCCCTGGCTGAGAAGTTCAGATCAACCATGACTGGATACATATTTTATGGGTCCAGTGCAAAGTGAAAATGGAGGTTCCTTGTTCCACAGAAAATTTCAAGACAGCAGCATCAGAGTATGAAATCCAAGTATGGTGTCTTTTATAATTACACAGGCTTCCTTCCTGTTCTGAAGCTGGACTTGACTGTAACCTCATGAGAAACCTGGAGCCAGAGTTCCTCTAAATAAGCCACCTCTCGGTTCCTGACCCATAGGAACATCGAGATATGCTTGCTTTTCTAAGCTGCAAAATTTTAGAAGTAAATTGTTCTGTAGCAATAGATAATTAATACACCGTTCTTTTATGCCTACTTCTATGAATTATTTGTAAAATGACTTTAGAATGACTCAGATCCAGATGGAAATGGTGATGACTATTTTTCATGAACTATCGATGGTTAAAGAGTTTGAACGATCTGATTAGTCACAGATGTAGTCCTATTCTCTCCCTCCTCAGCGCCTTTGCTTGTGCTGTTTGCTGTGGCAGGAACACCTCTGCCATGCTTTGTTCATCTTAAGTCAGAATGCTTGTGGGTCTCAACTTAAATACCTACTTCCTCAGGAAACTTGTTACCAATCTCACAGACTGGCTTCAGTATTATTTATTTTGAAAATGGGGTCTTATTCAGTCTAGGTTTGTCTTGACTTCACTGTGTAATCAAGGATGACCTTGAACTTCTGATCCTCCAACCTCCACCTAGAATTACAGACATGCACCAACACTCCCAGTTTATGCTATGTGAGAGACCGAACCCAACTCTTTAGAGTGACACTTTTTAAGGAGCATCCAAACTTGGTAGTTAGAGGTCTGAAATGTGGGATCCTGTATAAACACTGTAGGCAATCAAGCAGGCAAATGAAAGACAGAGCAGGTGAATAGGGAAAACTCATACCATAGACATGGGAGTTAACTTTTAGCAATGCACAAAACAGTATGTGCAAATCCAGCTTTGACTACTAAGGATGACAGGTTTAAAAGAATGCCAAGTCTGAGTGTGAATGCAAAATTTAAGGACTGTACTTGGTAAGGTTAATCCCTGGTTAAGCCTCAGTTCCTTATCTGCATAATGGGACCAATATTGTTGGCCTCATAAGGTGGGCCTGAGGATATGAAGTCATGTAGAGAAAATGCTTAGCAAACAGTTTAGCTGTTAGGACAGTAAGATGGTTGGGGGGAATCAAGGTCTGATTATGCTGCTTGCATCTGTCTATGGGGGTTATTGACCCTCCACTGAATTTGGGGTTCTTCAGAATAGGGAAAATAATGCTGTCCACATTATTGAGTCAATGTGAGAGTAAGTGACTTTCATGTTTGGCATTTACTAAGCCCTTACAGTTACTTCTACTTATACTATTATTATGCTTAATTTTGAACCAGGTCAAAGACCAGAGACTATTCCCTCTATAGATGCAAGAAAATAGACAATTGTCGATAGTATTTTCATCAAGATGTACATTATTCCTAGTAACCACAGTTGGCAGCTGGTCTCTTCAGGGGGTGGGTTATTATTGTATCCTGGCACCACATGGCATCATGGTCTCTTGGGGGGGTTATTCTTGTGTCCTAGAACCACATGTCTTGAACTTCATCCCGTATATTCACAGTTCCTCCCACTTTCAGGTACAACATCAGAGGTAGACAGTGCGGAATCAAGAGTCTTAAGTGCCCAGCCCTGAGAGCCATTGTCTTTGTCAGCTCACACTGTTATCAGACAGACTGGCTTGTCAACAATAGATATTTATTTCTCCCCATTCTGAAGGCTGAACATTCAAGACCAAGGTGCCAGCATGGTTGGGTTCAGTAAGGGCAGACTGCCAAGTTTCCCTCCTATACCCACATGGTAGATAGAGTGTGGAGAGGGTAAGCAGGTGCTCTCGTGACCTGCATGATAGTACTAATCCCACTCCTGGGGGCTCTGACTCCATAGTAGATATCATCTAATCAGTGACCTGAAGTGGCCTGAAGTCCTCAATGCCTACAGGTAGGGTTCCAACAGATGGATTTTTGGGAAGAAACACTCTGTGCACATCAGCCATTCATATCGGAGTACAAAGAAGCTGGACTCCTTCCACTTGGCAACTCAAGGTATCATAATGATGGTACCGCTAGCTGTGCCCAGTGTTTTGTTCCTCCTCAGTAATGGAAATGTTCATGTTTGCCTGGACACATGTGTTCATCTCCAAGGAAGACTACATTTTTCATTCCTTTTTTTGCAGAGAGATATTGGCACATGATTAAGTCCAACACAATGAGATAAAATACAGTGTAATTTGCCCCCTCTTCCCTCTTGTTCATCCTGGAATGAGCAGCCATTTTGGACCACGAGGTAGAAGTGGTTTATCATGACAAAATGATAGTAGGATTCTGGGCTAGAGGCAGAGAAGGTTCTAAATTGTCATTCTATTTAAGGAGTGAGTCTGGGAAGGTAAACTTCTGAGGATGAGTTTCATTTGTATAATGGGACTAATAACAAACTACCTTCCTCAAATTGGAAGGCTATAAATCCAGGAATAGAACTCAGGCTTCTTGGTATCCCAAATCCCAAGCTCCTGCGCTCTGAAGTGTGCTTGATGACTCCTCACCTAGGCACAGCTCACCTCTCTGCAGTTGCTATTGTAAGGAGCCAAGCAAACAAGAATCCAAGTGTGTTTACTTTGCAAAACCACCTTGTTCTAGAACTCAGTTAAGACTTACTGCTTTCAGGTGACAGGCTTGCCCCTTAGATCTCTAGTTCCCACATACAATCCAGGCTTTGCTCTTAGATATCGTCTCCATGCATCTGCCTGCTCTGTCTAATTTCGATGGTAGTATTGCAGTGGACAAGGCGAGCATCCAAAGATCCCTTTTAACAATGAAATTTGTGCTTGTCAACAAGAGCAGAAAGTTGCTCATCTAAATAGGACAAAAGGCAAGAGGCCTTGAGTTATACATTAGCACAGCTACATTTGAAACTGGCGTCTCCACTAGGACTACATATTTGAAGCCTCAGATCTCAGTTGGGATATAAAGTATTATTTTCCTTCTACTGAAATTTCCCCTTGCAAACATAAGTCCCACAGGGTAGGGAGTATGGTTGAAACTGGACAGACCAGTTACCAGGCTAGCTTGATTTAGTTTTGGGTCATAAACCTGGCCTCCAGAGAAAGACAGAACTTGTCAGTTTAACTTTTTTTTGTGGGGGGCTTGGATTAGAAGATTGAGCCTGGCAGAGAGATGCTGTTCGGGACTAGGAGTTCTTTGGGATTTCTAAGCTTCTCTGGGCTTGGGAGGAGGAGGAGGAGGAGGAGGCGGAGGAAGAGGAAGCGGAAGTGGAAGAGGGGAGAGAGAGAGAGAAAGAGAGAGAGTCATTGGGATGATGCCTATGGTTAAAACAGGCCCTGTATGCCAACCAGAGGGAAAGAAAATACTTGCTGAGCAAAGTAACTGGAAAGCAGTTGCTCGTATTTTAAGTTAAGCTACATGGTTGAAGTCCAGCATAATATAGACTTTTGGACCAATGACCACTTGGAAATGAGTTTTGGAACCGACTATTGCAATGATTTTCCCTGGGGGCTTTGTGCTGCCAGAGACTGGGGGCCATCTGAGCATATTTGCTGACTCCAATGGATTTCTCAATAATTCCAACGGCAGACGTAAGAGGGCCAACTGATGGCTACATGTGGCCAGGTGGCAGAATCAGGAGAAACCTCTCAGGCTGCTGTGTCCCATGGTAACATTTTCCCCCTGTTGCCCCCCTGGTGGGTGTGCACTGAGGACTCATGGAAACTGCCTAATGGATATATGAGGCTACTACCGGACAAGCGTCACAAGCACAGCTGGGCAAATTCCCAGGATGCCAGATCACAAGGGCTGTTTCCAGGAAGGCCTGACCCTTGCTACTTTTGCCCTGTTCCCCTGATGCTTGATGCAGCTCAGTTACCTTGTAGGCGACCAAAGAAACTCTCAGTGAGCACGTAAGCAATGACTGTCTAACCCTATGACATTTATGATGGAAGTGGCAGACAAGACTTAACAAACCTGCTCTAGAAACCTCGGCTCTGTCATCTTTGAGACAGATAGCTCAGGCAAGTCACAATCTGATGGAGGTTTTTTTTTTTTTTACTTTTTACCTGACTATAAAGTAGAGCTCTTCTGTGTTTCACAAGATCATTCTGAGGACAAATGAGAAATGAAGCATTTTTGCTGAGATCTTCAAATGCCAATCTAAGGACTTTAAAAAAGCCACCTCTTTTAATCCTATCAAGAACCCAAGGCTTGTATGTTATTTTTATCCCCATTTTACAGAGGGGGAAAATGGACCTAAGACAAGTCTTGTTCAAGGTTATACCACTAGGTGGCAGACCCAGGATTTCACCCTGGCTGTGTAGCTCTCCAGGCTGCCCACTGATTGTCAGCCTGAGATGAGGATTCTTTTAGAGGCGTTCTTCACTTTTGCTTGGAGAACCCCCAAGTACTTTGTTCTTGTGTCAGAACTCACTCTGGGTTTTTCTGTCTGGGGCTGCTGGTGATGGGGAAACCTTTTGGGTAAGGAGTGGTATGTTTGGTTACTGTTCAGAAGGGTGCCTGGCTGTAGGGTGGAGGTGGACAGAGATCCATCCGGAGCTCATGGGACATCTGCTTGTAAGGGAGATGGGACAAGGGAGCAGAGCTTATCTATTGGGACCATTCAGGACAGACAGTAAGCCTGGACTTACAATCCACTTGGAGACTACTAGTAGAAGTTAAACATCAAGAACTGTGAGCTGTGTTCCACTCGCAAAGACAATTATGGGTCTTTTCCGGCAAATGCAGCCGACACCTTGCTTGCGCTGTTGAGCTGGTGTGATGCAGTTGTGACCATTTCCAAAATGGCCCTCTGGGATTAACCTAAACAGAGCTCTCCAACAGCTGGCTGAGCTGTGCTCTCTAAGATTGGGCCCCAGTAGAGATGTCCTCTCCTTCTTTGGAGGCCTCTCTGATCTCTGCACTCACAGAACATCCCCTCCCCATTCATACCTTTTCTTCCGTCTCACTTGGGACCAGGGACCTTCTGACCCTCTCTCCAGGGCTGCTAGGCCACAGAGAGGATGCTATCGTGATCCTTGGCCACTTGGACCACAGGTGTGCATTACCATACCCACAGGGGCCTCCGAGCCCAGGCTGCTTCACTTTGTCCCCTGGAGACCTCTCCTGGAATGAACTCAGGTGTTACCCCCAGGGAGCATCTTTGAAAGAAATGAATGCTCCCACACATCCTCACACGGGTCACAGCCCACCCTGTGCGCGTCACCTGGCAGCGGGGGAAACATTTCTGAAAGCCTTTTGTGTCATAACATTGTCATTTGAAAAACGGAGTTAAAAAGTATTTTCTCTGCTTTCTTCACGGAGCGGTAGTGACAACTCCTGCCCGCGAGCTAAAAACTCTATGCGCTTAAGGTTTCCTTATTAGCCAGGTTGTCATTCTGGAGGGATTAAGTTTGCTGAAGCGCTCTTAGGTCCTTAGTGCAGATGAGCCCCGAGAAAGTTACTCTTTATCCCAGCCTCCCCAGGAGTCCGCTCGGGCCGGGGACCCGGTGTCGCTCCTCGCTGGGGGGGTTGACCAAGAGCTGCCCCTCTCCCATTGGCTTCCACCTGTCGGTGGGTCGGCGGCTACAGGCTTCTGGGCCCGTCAGTCAGGCCGGCCGGGCCCCGCCCCGCCCCTCCGAGGGGTTTATAACGGGAATTCCCATGGCCCGAGCTCCGACGTCCAACCTGCTGCCGCCGGGCCCGGGCCGAGCGCAGTGGACGCGGCGCGCGCGCAGAGCACACGCTCGCGCTCCGGCTCCCGGCCTGCGGCTTCCAGCGTGTCCCGCGGCCGCAGCCTCCGCCGGCCCCTCGCCGCGGGCCCCCCGAGCGAAGCCAGGCAGGAAGGCAGGCGCCGGCCGGGTGCGTCCCCTCCCAGCCTGAGACCCCTGCCCGCGGCCGGCCGGCTCCCGGCTCGCCTGGCACCATGCTGCTCGCGCGCTGCGCCCGCCTGCTCACGCCCCACTTGCTGCTGGCGCTGCTGGCGCTGGCCCCGGTCGCCGGCCACCGCACCACGGGCCCCAGGGTAAGTGCGCCCACCTGCGGAGGGGCCCCTGGTCACAGGCCGGAGAAGGGGAAGGGAGGTGTCACACTTTGTCTCCCCACTCTGTCTGGTCCTCCGTGGGCTGCCAGGCGACGTCGCTGACACAGAATTTCATTGCTCCCCTCCCCTCATCTTGACTCCCCCCCGACATGTCACTGCTGGGTTTTCTTTCCTAATCCCTTCTACGATGGCATTTTGCTCCAAGACCCCCATCTCCCCCACCCCCGGCACTTCCTGGGTCCCAGGGAAGCTCGCCCTCGGATCCGAAGGCTTCCCGTGGTCTCCGGTCCCCGCGCGCTGGCCTTCTTGGCAGGCGGCGGGGCGCAGCTCTGCCTGTAGTTTTAGATTACCCGCGAGTCACACAAGGACCGTGTGTTGTTGTTTTAAAAAGCAATCGTCGCTCGTAAAACCCACAGCAGATAATTTTAATACTCCCTCCTGCCGGCCTTGGAGGAGGGGCTGAGGTAGGGGACAGCAGAGAGGCGTGGAAGAGCTGCTGGGCGTTCAAGGGTCTCTTCCCCCTGGTCTGGTTCGGTGCTTGGGAAGGTTGAATTGCTTGTTGAACCTTGGTCTGATTGGAGTTTCTGAACGACACAGAACGTGCCAATTTTTGTGCACAGGACGGGTTGTCCAGGGCATTGTAAAAATCTGGAACCGACAGCATTTGTGTTCATTTCTGGTCTAGATTATTGCTCTCCCCACACCCGCCTCTTATAGGTCTAATAAAGAATTTCATTACCTTAAAAAAAAAGTACTGTTAAACCACCTAGTGGTTCCTTAGGCCAAACTTAAGCGAGGCACCTTCTGGGCAAACACGGATTTTGGTCAAGCTAGTGGCTCTCAGAGTTTCAGCTTGCCTCCACACTAGCAGTTGAAGAGTCCCCTTGAAGTAGGACCTCGGTGCCAGCAGCCCAAAGATGGTTGCCTCTTCAATCAACGTGTGCTTTCTTTCCTGGATACCCTCTGGTCCCATTTCCTGGATGGCTAGCACCATCACCACCTGTTCAGACGGCAGCTTCTTTACTCATGGCTTTTGTCAATTGAAAAATCATCTTTGTAGCTGTCGTGCATGGAGGAAAAGCTTTGTAAAGCCTGATGAGTCTAATGACTGTGGGCCTGATTGCATCTGAGCCCAGCTATCACTGTGAGATCAGATTTGCAGCCACTTAGGAAAGAAAAGTGTTTGTCCCCGTGTTAGGCCGGCCCTCGCTTTTATGACCAGATGTGCAACAGCAGCAGTTAAAGTGCTGCAGATTAGATCCAGGGCGTGTCATAAATCCTCGACAGCAGCATTCCCAAAGCTGGGGCAAGCTAGGGCTCGGGGAGTGACTTTTATGGATGCAGATGAGGATGCCTTTTAAATGAAGCTGCTTGGTTTGATATTAGGACTTGAAACTCTTAAATTCTGAGGTCAGGCGAGAGGGCCGCAGCGTTCCCTCCAATAATTAGGAACAGTCAAGACAGAGATGCAGACCAGAGCACCCCGACTGAAATCTGGATGCCCGCCCACAGGAGGGTCGAAAGGAGAGAGGCCCTCCGACAAATGGTGGGGGGGGGCTTGTTTGCAGCTCGGCATGTCTAATGTCTCAAGCCATATGGCTTTCTCTCCCTACCTTCTGAAATCGGAGGAAGCCACTTGTAGAGGGAAAGCTAGGATTTTAGGGAAAACAGACTTTGACCAAGTTTCCCTCTAATTTCTTTAGTTCATTAATTTGATAGAAGTGATGGAACATAAGTAGGACCTGTAAATAGGCTTGCTTATGTCCCAGTGCTCTATCAACACACACACAGACACACAGACACACAGACAGACAGACACACACACCATGTGTGTTTAGAAAGTTGAGAGGGGAGGTTGTTTTCTTGAGCATGGGGTTACCTGGTCACACTTTTGGGCCGCTGTTTATGGGCATTCAGGTGGTACCTTTTACATGCTCTCTAAGAACAAGGAGAGTCTTTTCAGTACCATTTTGCAGATGGGCAAGTGAAACCCGGGGCTTACCACCTTGATGGAACTCCTCGTGGTGGATCTGTGGCTCTGGGTTCAAGAGCCCAGCTTACATGGATTCTATTGTATCCTTTCAACATCACCCAGGATTTGCAGAGAATGTTCATTTAGTGAAGGACTCCATTCATGTTAAAGGGAGAGATGACTCTGTGAGAAAATTCTGAACCCACCTACCCCATGCATCAGAGTCTACAGACGAACTGTTAACCAGAAGCAGTGTCTGTCCTGATGAAGGGTGATATTTACATTTCAGTCTGTCTCAGCTCTCTCCTATGGCTTGTGTGTGGCTCTGGTTGAGAGCTGTGTAGTCATAGAAAGAGTAGGAACATCTGGCTTGTTACAGAATTCCCTTTGGACACCTCAGGGTCTCTTCTGTTAATCTTTTGAGTGACAGAGGCTTAAGGATTGCCATCTCTTCCAGCTGGCTTTCTAGGAAACCGAGAACATGCCCTTTCACTTTACTTTATCTGGCTCACTAATTGAGCTCCCTTGAGGCCTAGACCCCAATCCTTGCCCCCTTATTTGCTTCCTGCCTTCCTTCATAAAATTCCTGACATTCGTTTGACTCTGGAAACCAGCAGCTATCAGGTATCAGATTGGAGGTTGCTCTGTAGGAAGCACCTGATTTTTGAGTCTCTTAGCTCTCAGCCACATGGTGACCTGGGATGCTGGTCAGGATTTTTATAATTATGGAGCAGGCAGTCATTTCTTTAATCCTGCAAATTTTACTGAAAGTGTTTCAGGGGAGAAAGGGGAGAGGAAGTCTGACTGATGCTCAGGCTAAGTCAACTTTCTTTGTTTAATCTTCTGTCTTCCTTTGAGAATAGGATATGAGGCAAGGGCCAAGGCTGAGCCCATCTTGTCCATCCATCTATCCCAGGACCTCAGCATAGGCCTAGGCACCTGGTAGAGATTGACTTCATCCGTGTTTGTGGAATGAAAAAAAGAGTGGAGATAATGTTTAATGAGATCCACGCTCCTTTTTGGTGCTGGAGCATAACCAGAGGCTGGAAATAGAATTAAGAAATTTGAGAAATAAGAGAAAATGAGGTAAAGGGGATTTGAGTCAGAAGCTGATTTCTTAATTGCCTTAGATATCTATGCTTTGTTTTCTTTTTTCTTGATTGCTTGACTCAGACTTCAAACTCACTTCCAACATCACTCTTTTTAAAAAAATTATTTATTTGCAATCAGAGATACTGGCATATATATGTATATATATGTATATATATACATATATATATGGAGAGAGAGAGAAGAGAGAGAGGGAAGGATGCCAGGGATTCTAGTCACTGCAAACAAACTCCAGATGCATGTGCCACCTTGTGCATCTGGCTTTATGTGGATTCTGGGGAATTGATCCAAGGTTGTTAGGCTTTGCAGGCAAGCGCCTTATCTGCTGATCCATCTATCCAGCCCCCAATGTCACTCTTCAAGGAACTTTTCTAACTTGGGGTTAGAATTGATCAATCTTACCTTTAGACAGCTTCTATAGCTGGTCCTCTTGACTTATAGCTTCTACTGGTTCTTCTAGAGTAAACACCTTGCTATTTGGCCAGCACCTTCATCATCTTCTCAAAACTGCTGAACTTTTGGTACTTCATGCATGATCTTGTCTTGGAACCGAGCAAGCTTGGAAATCCTTGAGATGGAATAGGACAGTTCATCAGTGTGCTTGCCACATGGTGAGCATTGTGCCAACATCCAGGGGAATGAGTTGAACTGTATGGTGATGTTAGGGCTTTTTTTCTTTGTTTAAAAGTAAGCATGTGTGCAGTGTCTGTGAGTAAATGGGAGTGCAGAGAGGGAACAAATCAAGCAGGTCATCTTGGATGGGGAAACTGGCTTCAGCTCTACTCTAGTCCATTTTCCTATCTCCTATTTACCAAAAGTGAAACAGCTTTTAGACTGTTCCTTGCATTTGGACTAGTGTGTCCCAGAGACTAGATGAGGGTGGGTCTTTGTTCTGGCTTAACTGTCCTTCTTATTATCTGTGTGCTCAGCAAGAATCATTCTTTTCTAAATTTAAAGATTCATCCGAGCTGCTGCTCAGGGGTTAAGCCAATAACTTGATTTAAACATTTTGGTAAGAGCTGCTCTACGAAATATATGGAAATAAACTTGAGGTGGTTAAGAAGAGGAAACAACCATCCAAGAATCCTTTTATCACTGGAAGTACTGTCACTTACAACAAACATTCTCCTGGGTATGTATGTCCAACAAGAACTCAGGTTCAGCAGGATGCAACTGTGTATCACCATGCTCATGATACTACAAGCCTGGAAGGAGCCCAGCTGCCCATTGGGGGAGGACAGATGAATACACTGGGATGGATTCATACAATGGCAAATTATATTCAGTCCAAACAAATGGGCCACAGTCACATGCAAAGCATTAATGAATCTTGATAACACAATATTAAATAAATGTACCAAAGAGGTGGCATGAAATCTTTTATAAACTTATACATAGCTAACATTAAATACTTAAAAAAATCTTTTCAGGAATGTGTGTATCTATCATAGAATAATATGAAAAGAAAATCAAAGTAATAATGGACCCTGGCTCAGGGTGAAAGTCAGGGGTGGCAGGAATTAGATTGTTGAGGAAACTATATTTAATGTCAAATCATTACCTTAGCGAGAAAGAGGAGGATGGGTTTGAAGCTACTTGTTCATTATGAATATTCTAATAGCTGAATAAATAGAAAATTAAAGTGGGTCTTGTACAGTACCTGAAATCAAACAAGTTTCCAGAGGCTCCTTCCTTGTGCTGATATGTGTCCCTCTCTAAAGTGCCCCACTGAGGAATGAATATTATCTTTTGTTTCAATTATTGGCTGTTTAGACCCAAAACAGGACCAGGCCCTGGCACAAATACAGACATCACTTGGCAATGGGTGATCTTCTCTGTCCCTTGTTCAGGGGATCAAGGCTAACCCTGTGTATCCGAAGTCCTAGCCTGGAAACTGAGAACCATTCACCAACTGGCATTCTCTGAAGCTGCCATTCTCAGTGGGGTGGATGTAGTGGTGAGGGCAGGAGGTCTGTTTCCACCTCCTCTTTTCTCCCCACTCTGCAGGGGCTGGGGTGGGTGCACAACACCACGTAGCAGGTACAGGGCCGCCTTTCTCTCCAGACCACATAGAGATTTATTGTTCAGGCTGCCAAGTCCTGGCATTGCCACCAGTGGTGGAGCCTGTCAGTGTGGAAGGCCCCCTTCTTTCTGTGTTTGTCACTGTCGAGCTGTTTGGGAGAGGACAAAGGTTGAGTTGCTGATGAGAAATCGATCAGAGCTGCTGTGAAGCCTGCCAAACAGAGTTAGCATTGTCCACAGTACGTGCTCTGCGCCTGCCATGAGCCACTGAGGGGATAAGAGAATTGGGTCTCCACAAACACTGCCAGTCCATTCCATAGACCCAAAGCAACACAAGTCATTCTGGCAACTAATTGGGTTTTCTTTTGCATCTGACATCATTTGAAACTCAATCGTTAGATCACAGAATTACCTTCCATTTGGCCACTACCTAAGCTTGTTAATACCTGACAAGTACTCTGCACTTTTGGATGTTGTCTTGATTGATTTCAGCCTCTCTTTTGGAGGGCTAATGTAGGAAAGCTTCTGTGTAGCAGGGAAGGTAGCTCTCATCTCAGTGGAGTCTCTCCCCACTTTACCAGGACTAGGTGAGGGCCTATGAAGCAATGTGTCAGGTGCATTGAAACCTGACAAATACCTCATCTATACAAGCAACCTTATCTCTCCTTAAAAACAATTTCACACCACAACAGATAAGATTCTGGAGGGGTTGATTTGTGTGTGTGTGTTGGGGGGGGTGTGGGTGGGTGGGTTTTGATGTGGTGTCTCACTCTAGCCCAGGTTGATGTGGCACTCACTCAGTAGTCCAAGCTGGCACTGAACTCATGATGATCCTCATATTAAAGCTTCCCAAAGCGGTGGGGTTAATTTTATTTTGGATTTTTGAGACAGGGTCTTGTCTGTTCCATGTTGACCTAAAACGCCCTGTGTAGCTGAGGATGACTTTGAACTTCTGATTCTCCTGCCTCTAACATGTTATAGGATTACAGGCATATGCTGTCACAACTGGCTTATATTTTAAAAAATTTCATTTATTATTTATTTGCAAGGAGAGAAAGAGAAAACATACTGCCACTGCCACTGAACTCTAAATGCATGCTCCACTCTGTGCATCTGGCTTTGCATGGGTAACTGGGGAATCTAACCCTCGCCATCAGGCCTTGTAAGCCAGTGCCCTTAACCACTGAGAAATCTGTCCAGTCCATCACAACTGCTTTATATGGTGCTGAGAATTGAACCCAGGGCTGCATGATTGCTGGGCAAGCACTATGCTGACTGAGCTACAACCCCAGCTGATTCTTTTAAAAAAATTAATGACAGTGAGAAACCTGAACTGACTTCCCAGGATGGTTATTTTTGGACTAGATAAACATCGTCAGAACGGTGGGTTTAAAGGAACTGTGGATGTTTATCATGTATTTGTATCAGTTGCTTGAACTTGTTCAGTGTTGTGAACAAATACCTGTAGAAGTAATTTATGGAAGGAAAGGGTTTATTTTTGGCTTATAGTTTTGAGGGTAAGTTTCATGGTGGGAAAGGACTGGTGGCAGGAGCAGGAAACCATCATCACATTGCAGTCAGGAAGCAGAGGATGAACAGGAAGGGAAGCCAGGCTATAAAACTTCATGGCCTATCCCCAATGACCTTCTTCCTCCAGTAAGACTCCACCTCCCACACAGTGCCACTAGCTGGGAACAAGTGTCCAAACACATAAGCTTATGGAGGACAGTTTACATTAAAACCACAACAGCATTAGGAAGGGAGAATGGAAATAAGTGAGTGAGGTGGTGTTATAAAAGGACATGATCACTCCTTCAAGTGCACCAGTAACTAGCTCAAAAATAATGACACCAATACTGACCAATGGAACTTTTTATAAAGGGTGAAAAGTTGGATATGCACTGTCTAATATTAGCTACAGGTAGCTATTGGGAAATGTGGTCAATAGAACTGAGGGACTAAATCATTAATTTAATTTTAGCTAAGTTTATATGTTATTATCCACATGTAACTACTGTCTCCTGTATGGGCAGCACTAATCTCTGAACAACATGCCCAGCCTTGCCTCCCATAGATATTCCCATGTGCTCCAGACTCCAGCTGATCCGATCTCTTTCCTTTCCATTTCTGCTTGCCCATCATTTAACAAGTTCAAATGCTACTTCTAATCTTCCTAGATTGGCCCCAGATTTCCCAAGCATTACTTCCTCCAGTGACAAGTGTCTCCATATCCTTCCTGGGTTCTAGCTGACCAAGGATATCTTCATTACAGACAGGGATGCAGATAGACTTGAGTTCTGGTCAAGATCTTCTGCTCTGAGCCTGTGTTGGTGATTTTACCTCTTACCCTGTTAATTTCTTTAAGGAAGTCTCAGCATCTATGTCTGAGGGTGGTGGGGAGGATGGATTATGTTTACTGTATTAACTTTCTACTGCTGTGGTAACAAATTACCCCCATTGTGGAGATCAGAAGTCTGACATGAGCATCAGAGGGCTGGAAAATCAGCATGGCTGAGTTCTTCTAGAGGAAAAATTCATTGTTTGTTTTTTTGAGACAGGGTATCTTATAGCCCAAACTGTTCTTGAACTCCCTATGTACCTGAGGCTGGCCTTGAACTCCTAAATCTCCTGTCTTCGCTTCTTGAGTGCTAGGGTTAAAGGCATGTGCCACCAAGACTTGTCCAAGAACCCATTTTTCTTGCCTTCCTCAGCTCCTGTGGTTACTCACATTCCTTGGTTCATGGCTCCCTTCTACTTTAAAAGCCAATGGCTGGTTATGTCTTTCTCATGTTGCCATCTCTCTCTTTTGCCCCCTCCTCCTATTTAAGAACTCTCATGATTATATAGTGGTCTCAGGACCACTTGAGTAATGCGGACTAATCTTATTTTAAGGCTCCCTGATTGGCAACTTTAATTCCTCACCATGTTACATAGCATTATTAGTTTTAGAACACGGCCATCTATTGTGGAGGGCATTGTTCTGAATCTCACATTTATTAAGGGTCTAGTACAGCTCTTGGCCCACAGAAAGTGCATGATAAATGGGGCCATTATTATGACCTGCATCTGCTAGCTTCTTTCTGTTAAGAGTGGGAGTCTTTTATGGTAGTTGCTTAATTTTCTTTATAGACTATCTTGCCCAAGAGCAGGTGCTTAGTAAATGTTTATTGAATAGTGGAAATTTCAATAAATGTAGAAGGTTTCTTTCCTTATAAATATATATTGAACAGTAAAAAGAAGTAAAATGCAAGCCAGAATATATGACTCCCTTTGTGCAAAACGAGAAGAAAGTTGGTTTATATATGGAACCTTTGCGTTGCTTGTGTGTTATGTTGTCACTGGTGGTCATCATGAGGACATGCAGTTTCTATGAGATGTGCTTTAGTAGTTATAAAACCAGTCTTATGCACAACGGACACCTTTAATCTTATGGGAAAGTAATAAAGATTCAAGCATGCATGATTAGAATACACCCACCGAACCTGTCTCAATCCCCCAATCCAGTCTCCATCTCATACAGTTGGCCATGTTCACATCAGGCTGACTTTTAGGGCCAGTAACTATTAGCACCAGGCCTCCTACTCCTTTTCAGCAGGCTTTGAACTCAATCTGCTTTAAGGGAGAGTTTTCAATTAATCTCAGCAGGACATAATTGTAAAAAATTATTTATTGCTACTGGTGGGGATATAAATTAGTACAATCACTTTGTAGAATTACAATTGAAGTTACACACACTTCTTGACCTTATAATTCTGCCCTATTATTTACCTTAGAGAAATGCTCTTAAATGTGTATGAAGAGACATGTTCAAGTCTGCTCACAGCAGCACTCTTAGGTGATAGTAAAACACTGGAAACTAGCTAAATCCTATTAACAGAAAAGTAGAAAAATAATTTGTGGTATATGCAAATTATGGACTGCTACATAGCACTGAACACGATTATCTGATACTATAGTCATCATGGATTAATTTCATAATTAAAAAGGTGAGTAATGGGGCTGGAGAGATGGATCAGCAGTTAAAGGTAGCTGCTTGCAAAGCCTGATGGTCCAGGTTCAATTTCCCAGTATCAACGTAAAGACAGATGTGCAAAGTGGTGCATATGTCTGAAGTTTGCAGTGCAAGAGGCCCTAGTGCATCAATACTCTTTCTCTCTCTTTAATAAAATAAATACAATTATAAAATAAGAGGGAAAAAGGCAAACTGCAGAAGAATACATGTACCATGCTACTATTTATATAAAGGCTGAAAGTATGCAAAAGGCTACACATTGTTTAGAGAACTAATAGATGTGAAAATGTGTGAGAAAATTAAGGACAATACTAAACACAAAGCTCATGTTTATGATTACCCAAGATGGGAGGGTAAGGCAGGAGAGGAATACATTGGAGGGACACAGAATATTTGCAGTGAATTGGGAATGTTTTCTGTTTTTAAGTTGGGTGATGAGCACTTGGGTTTTAAAATTCTCTTTTGTATATGCAAAATACTACCTAAATTTTTCATAAATTACAGTGCATTTAGATAGATCACAGAGAGGTTTTTAAAAAATATTTTTATTTATTTGCAAACAGAGAGAGATAGAAAAGAGAGACAGAGAGACAGACAGACAGACAGACACACACACACACAGACACACACACACACACACACACACACACACACACACACACACAGAGAGATAATAACACCAGGACCTCAGGCTACTGCAAATGAACTCCAGATGCATGAGCAACTTTGCACACCTGGCTTTACCTGGGTACTGGGGCTTGAACCCATAGGTGTTGCAGGAAAGCACTTTCACCGCTGAGCCATCTTTCCAGCCCACAGAAAGGTTTTAAGATCAAATACAAGCGATGCTTCTCTGAGGGATCCCCTGATAACAATGCTGAGACTCTCTCCCCTTCTCAGAATGTGCTCAGGGAGGTTCAACCAAACCCTTCTGACTGTCACCACATTGGCTGGCCAACTCCCTTCTGCGTGCCTGAGACCACACCTCTTCCTCCAAGTGCAGGGCTGGTGCAGTGAGGTTCCCTTGTTCCTCCTGGACCCTACTTACATCATCAGTGTCCCTCCCTCCCTGTCCAGCCCCTGCTCCTTATTGCACTTGCTTTCCTTGAGCGATTATGAATATCATTAGTTTTTAAAAGTTATTGACTATTAATTTAGGACTTTCAGAGTTAGTAAATGAAACTCAAGATGCCGAGTTCAATCTAAATTTTAAATAAATAGCAATACTAATTTAATATAAATATGATCCAAATTTATCTGAAATGAAAACTGAATTGTATAGCTTCTTATTTATTTATTTTGACTATCATCTTTTGTAATTGATAATTCTACATTCGTTCCTTTTCTTTTGTGAATTGTGTGCTTGAGTTTTTTTTCCTGGTTCCTTTAAAAAATTTTCTATTTTTATTTGCTTGCAAGCAGAGAGAAGCATGCCAGGGCCTCCTGCCCCTGCAAAGGAACTCCATATACATGTGCTACTTTGTGCACCTGGCTTTATGTGGGTACTGGGAAATCAAAACCAGGCCTTTAGACTTTGCAAGCAAGTGCCATTAACAGCTGAGCCATCTCTACTGTCCCTTTTCCTGATTCTTAACATAAGAATTATTAGTTTAAAAAAGTCTATTATTTGAGTGCCATGGTATGTGTGTGGAAGTCAGAAAACAACGTTGAGATGTCTTGCTCTAACTTCTTTGAGACAGGATATCTTCCCACTGCAAACAAACTGCCAGACTGCAAAGGAAGAAGTCAAACTAGCTGGCCTACTGGCACCTGAGCATTGGATTCTCCTAACTCTACCTCTCATTGTTGTAGGCATTCAGAGCACAAATGCAGGCACCTCTTTGCATCCAGCATGGGTGCTAGGGGATTGAATCCAGGCTTGCAGGCTTTGCAAGCAAGGCCTTTAACCATTGAACCATTGAACCATCTTTCCAGCCCCAAATTGGTAGTATTTTTTAACAAGTTTTTTTTTTCCTGGTACTGATGATTGAGCTTTATGCACACTCAGCAAACACTTTACCACTGAGCTATTTTTCTCTAACCCACTACTTTCAAATATCAAAGATACTAATCTGACAAATGTCAACCTTAATATGTTGTATAAAAACAATGGTTCGATCTATTAAAATTTTACAGCTTTACATTGCTAGTCTTATCATTTTGGGTCTTTGGTGTTGGGCTGAGAAAGGCCATAGATCATAGAAATCAGATTAAGATCACATAAATCAGGGTGAATACACTTGGGGAACAACAGCAAGTACATTACATACTGATCATCTATTAATGTGTGCTATGCATTTATGTGGTAATTTCTGTGTGCTCAACTTTTTAAAAATCTTTTTTGTTGACAGCTTTCATAAATATAAATAATATACCATGATAACAATCCCTTCTCAACACTTTCCCTTTCCCTCCCCCAAGCCCTCCCTCCGTTGAAGCCCTTCTTTCCAACTAGTCTCTCTTCTATTTTGACGCCATCATTTCCCCCCTCCTATTATGTAGCTCTTGTGCAGGTAGCATCAGCCACTGTGAGGTCATGAATACCACGGCCACTTTGTGTCTGGAAGACAGTATTGTAAGCACTCTTCCCCTTCTTTTGGCTCTTACATTCTGTCATCTTTCCCTACCCTGAAATGGTCCCTGAGCCTTAGAGGTAAAAATAGAGATGTCTTATTTAGTTCACTGTCACTTCTCAGTAACTTGGTGATCAACCTCTTCTTTTAAAAACATTTTTATTATTTGTAAACAGGGAGAGAGAGAGAGAGAGAGAGAGAGAGAGAGAGAGAGAGAGAGAGAGAGAGAGAGAGAGAGAGAGAGAGAATGGGTACTCCAGGGCCTTCAGCTGCTCCAAGTGAACTCCAGATGCATGTACCACTTTGTGCATCTGGCTTTATGTGGGTACTGGGGAATTGAACCAGGGTCATTAGGCTTTGAAGGCAAGTGTCTTAACCACTGAGCAATCTCTCCTCCAGCCCCAATGCTCAGCTGTCATATATTTCAGAAATTTCTAAGAACATTTGAAAAAGAGATGTGTCAGCTTCTGTGAAGGTACTTATTTGGGGACATTTATATAAAAAAATGTTAGTTGGTAAGCAGGATATCCTGGAAATGACATTAGGACTTTGGCAAAGAATTTAGATTCTGGTTCTGTATATACACACAAAAAGACTATAATGAATTTCCATGGAGTTCCTACTTGGCTTAGATAATTAACCACTCATGGCCAGTCTCCTCTCTTCCACCATCTTTCTAGTCCCAGGCTCAGACGATGCTGAAGGAAATTTGACATTGTATCCATCTTTTGTGAATATTTTCACCAACTGAAGGTCCCTAACCAATAATAGTTTGACCTAATGAGTTTTCAATGGTGCAAAAGCCATTCAGGAGTTTCTCCATTTGGTAAAAGCTATACTTCAAGGACTGACTTTACATCTTTTCTTGTCCTGGGATAGCATGATGTGGGACTGTTCTCTTATGCTGACCACTGGCAGGCAGCCATGTGATCACCCAGGGATGGACCGGTGCTCTGTTGTTAAGCTATGGTTTCCAGTAGGTTGGACATAATAAATACATTTTCAAGTATTTATTGTGATGTGGGCCCATGGGAAGGTGAGGAATACCTGCAAGTCTTTAAAATATTGGGATCCATTAAAAAAAACACCCTGAAGCCAGGCATGGCATCTAACACCTTTGATCCCAGCACTGGGGAGGCAGAGGTAGGAGGATCTCTATGAGTTCAAGGCCACCCCGAGACTACATAGTGAATTCCAGGTCAGCCTGGACTAGAATGAGAGCCTACCTCAAAAAAAATTATGATAACCTAACCACAAAACCAACAAAAAGGAATATTTGCAATTCTTTAATATAATCTCAAGTAACATGTCTCATATCTTTCTGTTTGTTTGAATCAGAATCCAAATTAGGCCCACATATTGCAATTTGGTGGATCTATCCCTTAAGTATCTATCCCCTTTAATCTATGATGTTTTGTGCAACTATGTTTTTCCTTTGTAACTTATTTGTTGAATAAAAAGCTTTTTGGGGGTTTTCACACTAGCTTTTGCTGTTTGAATTCCCATTCTGCTTTGTTTTTGACATTTTTTTTTTTTGAGATAAGGTCTCATTTGCAGCCTTGGCTTAGAATTTACTATGTAAACCAGGTTTGTCTTGAACTTGCTGTGATCCTCCTGCCTCTGCTTCACCAGGGATGGCATTCAGGTGTGTGCCATCATGGCCAGCTCAGGTAGTGCTAAGGTAGTGCTTTGTTCATGCTAGGCAAGAAAGCACACTACCACCTAGGCCACATCTCTAGTCCTATCATTGTATTTTGAAACACATTCCTTTATCATTTATATTACTCATAGAATGATATATTTGTAGGTTTAATCAAATAATAGGTTTGACATGTGCTTTGGGGGCGTTGGTGTGTAGTTCCAGGAGAAGGTACTTGCTAGCTGTGATGTTAGCACCACCAGTGATCACTGATGGACCTGCTAATTTAGTGATTTCTTTTGATATTTTCGTACATGTATGCAAGGCATTTTGATTCACCCTCTCTATTTACCCTCTCTCTTCCCCTTCCACTCTCACTAAAACCCTTCTTCTTCCCATTAGATCCCCCATACAATTTCCATGCCTTGTCTGTTTATTTTTTGACCCACTGATTTAAATTAGGGCCACTTGCTTAATTGTGGATGGGAGGTTATTTACTGGAGAATGGGCATTCCTCCAGTGACTACACCACTGAAGGACATGACTTTCCTCCAGCAATGGTCAGTTTCCACTATTTACTCTGGGAGGTGTGGGGTCTTGTGGGCCCCTCCCTCATCAGGTCGGCAGGATTGGTCATGTGCAGGAAACCATGATGTGAGTCCATGAGTGTAGCAGACTTGTCATATCTAGAAGACGGCATTCTGCAGCCCCTCTTCTCATCCCGCCCTTACATTCTTTCTGTAATCTTCTAAGATGTTCCCTGAGCCTTGGAGCTTTAGATGTCATGTTTAGGGCTGATGCACAGTAGGTATTTATTCTTGGGAACTCTGTCATCTGTGCATCTCTGTGATCACCTCTGCCCTTTGCATAAAGAAACTTCTGAATCTGAGACTGTGAACAGTATAACTTATTGTCACAGGCTTCACCACAGTGGGTTTCTAACCTCTGTGTCTCTGGTGTTGTCATGGAGGGGTGGTAAGGATTAGGGTCATTGATCCTTTCTCAGTGGAGTGGATGGGTAGGCTGCATATGGCTGCAGAGCTGGGAGAGGGAAACTCTACCCTCCTCTTCTGGCTGGTGGCCGTGGAAGGGAAATCTCTTGGTTTCTGGTGGAAGCATGTGGAAGTGGGACTTACTCTGTGCTATGTACTGGGATGTAACTAGTTGAGCTTTGTGTAATTTTTGGTTTGTTGAGTTCATGTTGTATGAAACAGCTTGTGCTTTCTCTCTCTCTCATCTCTGCCTTTTGTGGTACCTGTTTTATGCCAAGTCCAGCATTTCTCATGGCTGCTAGACAAGGTGGGAGAGTGGAAGGGATGCTGGGGCAATAAACGCACTGCTCATTTGGGTATCTATGAAATTAGAGAGTAGTGAAGTGCTGGGTGCACAGGATGGGAAGAAGTGGGCTGGACATTGGTGGTCAGGGCCAATGTAATCAATTCCTTCATCAATTAAATGACCTTGAAGGTTAATCCTAAGACATTCCAAGACAAGGAACTGATAGGGAAAAGGAAACACAAAGAGTTTTGGAAACTTCCAGAGTAGAGTAAGAAGTCCTGAAATGAGGAGAGCTCCATCACATAAGCGCATAGCTAGAGACTTCTCACTGATGTCTTCCTTTTTTGCATGAGGTTAAGGATCCTGCTGAATGCACATGGCCACCAGCTAGGGGCAGAGCTAGGGCCAGAACTCAGACCTCTCCCTTCATTGTCCTGTCCATGGTGTTTTCTTTTCAAAGATGCCCTGGAACACTTAGCGAAGTGGCAGAGTTCCAGCCAACTGGGAGGAAATAGCTTGAATTTTTATAGAGGATTGTGTTCCTGAGTTGCCTTTGGCCAGTTCAGCAGTTTCCAGTGGTTGGGACATGTGGAATCTTCGCCATCCTTGCCACCTGGCTCAACATGCATTTCTAGCATTCTTGCTTCCCTCAGAGGGGTGGGTTTCTGGTTTATGCAAATGCTAGAGGAAGAATGCTGGTTGGAAGAAGATCGAGCAAGTGGCCAGTGACACAGTGTGCAGAAGTAAAGGCAGGTCTTGGTGTTGGCCTCTGACCTTGTTAACAGCAGGAGGTCAGTGCAGACACACAAGCCTAATGGTGACTGGTCTGAGGCACCAGGGACTGAATGAGGGTCAGCACAGTGGGTTACTTACTAGTAGACCTTTAAAAATTAATACCCTCCTTGAGGCTGACAGTGGAAACCATTGGTTTTTGTTTTTGAGGAGAGTCTGGGAGTGTCCAAGACACTCCACAAGTCTCTGCCAGTGACTTCAGAAAACTCTGGGAAGATTCTGTCTGTGGTCAGGAACGAACAGAACTCACAATGCATTCTTTTCTTCTTCCTGGCTTTGAGGATCACATATCCCTTCCTGGCGGTGTGATGCACTCTCTCCTCCATCAAGGCAGAAGCTTAGGGGAAGCCAAAGCCCAACTCCCAGACCAACTACTCTTCTTCCTCTTCTTCCTCTTCTTCCTCCTCCTCTTCCTTCTATCCATCTTGTTTGGTCTTGTTTGGGCATACAGACTCAATCCATCTGTTGTTGATTCTCAGTTTGTATCTTCTACTTCTTAAAGCTGCAGCAACATTGGAAACGAAATCTACCTCTTATCTCATTGCAGGGTGACAGAAATTTTGAGTCTCTGCTGTTGGACTGGCTGCCTGCTTTTTTGTCCATGCCGAGGGCAGTGGAACGTAGTGGTTTGGGGCCGAAGTGACCTGGGATTAGGTCAAGACTCTGCTATTTTCTAGTGTTATGCTCTTAGGCAAGTTAAGCTTTAAGGGAAGATATTATCTGCCTCATTGTGAACCCAAATTAGGAAGTGACTGGATTATCAGGAAGTGTTAACTATTCATAAAATGATAGATGTAACAAGAAAATATGAACAATTTGCATGAGAACTCCCTATTATTTGTTTCCTTTAATTTCTCTTGGAGATGTATAATCTGTGGTTCTATTATTTCCTTTTGTTTAAAACAAAACTCACTTTTGTGTGTGTGTGTACAACGAATAAAATTCCTTTCCTTTCCCAACCTGATAGGGGCCGGAGGTATTCCCTTAGATGGAAATCAGTGTGTGAAGGATGCACTTTCTTTACATGGGATGTGACTTGTCTTTTTCCTTGGCAAGTCTATTTCCCATCCTTCTTGAGGTCACCTTTCACTTTTTTTCTTTCCAGCTTCACAGTGTGTTTTCCTGAATTTCACATCTGAGGGCAGCTGGAAGCCAGACCACCTTCTTGTTATTTCACTCATCTGGGAAGCAGGTTGTCATTTGGAGGTCCTGATAATTCATGTGCTCCTGTGGCAACATCTGAGCTTGGGAATGAGGCTGATGACTGCCCAACACATTTCTAGGTATGTTCCTAGAAAATCCCATGAAGCCAGAGGTAGAGCAGGACAGGCCTTCCATCCTCCCTCCTCTTGTCAAAGCAAGCTTCCAAGCTGCTGTTGGGGCTGTTTGCAGACACAAACTCCTATCAGTAATATGATTTCCTGGAAGAATGTCTCCCAGGAAAGGTGGATGCACCAACTTTACTCACTGATTTTTAATTTCCAAAACTTTATTTATTTTGGTCACAAGCATTTAAAGTGATTCTTATGGTTCAGTTGATATCTACCATATTTGTTACTTTTCTGAGTATCTTCTTGTTCTTTGTTTCTAGTTTGCCTTCTACTCTTTTTCTGCCTATTGTGCTTTTAAAAAATTTTTAAAAATATTTTATTTATTCATTTTCAAGCAGAGAGATAGAGATAGATAGATAGATAGATAGATAGATAGATAGATAGAGAACCAGGGCCACCACCTTGTGGATATGGTTTATGTGGGTCCTGGGGAATTGAACCCAGGGCCTTACACACTGGAGGCAAGTGCTTTAACCGCTGAGCCATCTCTCCAGCCCATCCTATTGTGTTTTTAATTGAGCATTTTACATGATTCTGTTTTCATAAATGTCAGTTATACTTAATTATTCCTTCCCTTCCCTGCCCCTCCTCTTCTTTTTTTGAGATAGATGACAGATAGATGATAGATAACGAGAATGAATGGGCATGCCAGGGCCACTTGCCACTATAAACAAACTTCAGATGCATGTGCCCCTTTGTGCATCTGGATTTATGTGAGTATTGGAGAATTGAACCCTGGCCTTTAGGCTTTGCAAGCAAGCATCTTTAACTTCTGAGACATCTCCCCCGCCCAAATATTTTTCTTCTTCTTCCTCCTCCTATCCATCTTGTTTTGTGTTCTCTGATCTTTATTTTTTTTTTAATTATTGTCCATAATGAGTTACAACATTTAGTGGGCAAACAATGAGTTGTTATCCCCAATTCCCCGCTGCCCTCCCCTCCCCACTCCGCTGGATATCCTCCTCCATGGATCGTCTGGATCAGTCCTTGTGACAGATGTGTTCTCTGATCTTTCTGAATCTGTAGTCTTGTGTCTGAAGTCTCAGTGACTGTTTCTTCAAATACTTCTATCCCTTTATTTGTTCTTTGATGTTCTATTATGCACATATTATACCTTTTGTGGTTGTCTCAAAGTTCTTAGGTATACATTTAAAAATATTTTACTTATTTTCAAGCAGAGAGAGAGATAGAAGAGAGACAGAGAGAATGGCCTTCGGCCACTACAAAAGGACTCCAAATGCATGTACCCCTGTGTGCATCTGGCTTTGAGTGGGAAATCAAACTCAGGTCATTAGGCTTTGCAGGCAAGTGCCTTAACTGCTGAGCCATCTCTCCAGCCCTCTTATTTTTTGTTCTGTTTGTTTTCAAGGTAGGGTCTCACTCTAGCCCAAGCTGACCAGGAACTCACTCCATAGCCCCAGGCTCCTACCTCAGCATTAAAGGCATGCACCACTACACCCGGCAAAATTCTTGGGCATTCTGTCCTGTTCTTTTCACGTAGTCATTTTTCTCTGTCCAGTTTTGGAAGTTTCTATTGACATAATGTCAAGCTCAGAGATTCTGTGCTCTGCCCTGCTCAGTTTAATTAGCCCATCAAAGACAGCCTTCATTTCTGTTGCAGCATTGTTGATCTGTAACAGAATTCCTTTTGATTATTTCTTTGATTTTTGATTTCTCTCTGTGCATGATCAACCCACCTACCTTGGATTATTGTCTTCTCTTTGCTATTTGGGACTCTTCTTAGTTAAGTTGATCATGGGGTTTTAAATTTTCTGATCTGATAATTCCAACATTCCTACCATAGCTGCCTGCTTCTGAAGCTTACTCTATCTCTTCAAGCTGGGGTTTTACCTGTTAGGATGTATTGCCATTTTTTGTTGTTGTTGTTGTTGAAAGCCAATGGTGATGTATTGGGTAAAACATCTATGATGCATTGGATTTTAGTAATGTGGTGGGCAAGATGAAGAAGGAGGGGAAATAGTCCTTTGATTGATTAAACCTCCGTCTTTTGGTGAGCCTGAATTCTGGACTTTGTTCAGTTTTTTCTTCCCTGAGGTGGGACAGAATGATTGTACTGAGTGGGAGTTGAGTTCTCTCCTTCACTGGGGAGGGGGAGGGTATGGAGGGGGAAGCTGGGGGCTGGGGGGGGGCTAGGCTCTGATAATACCTCAACAGGTAAGATTGTGCTGTAAAAGTTTCTTTTGAGGCAAGGTCTTGTTAAGAAGAACAGAATGAGCTTGGAGTGGTGATGCACACCTTTAGTCCTAGCACTCAGGAGTGTTGTAGTGAGGTCCAGGTCAGCCTGGGGCTGCAGAATCAGCCTAGGCTAGAGTGAGACCCTACCTCAAAAACAAAACAAAACAAACAAAAGCAGCATAAAAAGAAGAGCAGAATGCTCTGGCATATTTCAAAATGATTAGGATTGGGAAGATAGCTCAGTAGATAAATTGCCACACGAGTGTGACCGCCTGAGTTTAGATTTCACAGTGTCCATGTAAATGCTGGATGGTCATGGTAATCCCAACCCTCAGGAGACAGGGAATCCCCCAGGCAGGCTAGACTTGCTGCATGTGTATGCTCTAGGCTCAGGTGAGAGACTGTAGAGTAATGGAGAGAATGGCTGACACCATCCACTGGTCTCCACATGCATGTGCACACATGTGTACCTACACACATGTGCCTATGCATGAACATGTGCACACATACAAATCTTGTTTTTCAGAATGATTGTTCCCCCTTCCTCCTGTTGGAAATACGAGGGGCTATTTCTCTGATATTTACTGAGAACCTGTTAAGGCTCCTGGAGGAAGAAAACAAAAAACTATAACTCCCAAATGGCCAAAGGATGGGTGTTCCCTTAAACCTGGAGTTTTAAACCCTGGGCCTTGCCTACACAGTCTCTAGCAAGTTGTCCATTACAGTTTAGGCTTTCCTACCTAAACTGCTCAGGTTTTGGCACCTGACTAGAGTTCCTACCACACTGGTTCCTGTGGAGGTCTGCTCTGTCTGTCTCTCCACTTTTGGGGACAGTGGTTTACCTCAAGGCTTCGCTCCTCTAGTGGATCTAAAAGAGTTGCTGATTTTCAGTTTGTTTGGCCTTTTCTTTGTTAGGCTGGAGTAAATCCCTTGGAGCTGATTTCATGCTCCCTACACCTACTTTTATTTATTCAAACACACACAGAGAGTGTGCACAGTAGTAGTGGGCTGTGGGCATTTCTTCCTAGTTGCTGCTCAGGGGCTGTGCTTTGCAAAGCAGGAAGCTGAGGAAGAGAGAAGACCAGCAGCTCCTCCTGGTGCCAGCAGTTGTCACCCTACTAACTAGTTGTTTGGGGACCTGACTGAGAGAAGGAACTGTGATCCACTTCCTTGCCCGTGGTGAGGCACAGAGCTGGCGAGTTCTACCACTCAATGTCTGTTGAGTCATACCTGTGTGCCAGTGTTCTCATCCCTAGCTTTATAGAGCTTAGGACACTGGTGTGGCTCTTGTATTCTGGGTGCCTTTCTCCAGAACTTTACACATTTGATTTTCATGCCAACTTTATAAGGTAGTTATTGTTGTTATCCCCATTTTTTACAGATGAGGAAACTGAGGCACAGAAAGGTTCATTGACTTGAGATGTTCACTTTGGGTGGCAAGGCGTTTACTCATAACTTAATAATGTGATAGGACTGTCAAGAAACTAAAGAGTCTTGTCTCTTCCCAAACCAAAAGTCTCCTGTGTTAGTTTTGAAAAGCACACTAATGAAAGGTTCCTCACAACCAAAGAAAGGTGTGTTATGCATGGCAGAGAAGAGTTGTCTTTGTACTCACTGCTACTGATTATGATCACAGTCCCATGGAGCCTGGAGTCATATCAGTCTGTAACAACACCATTAACAAAACCATGGCCTCTTCTCCAAGGAGCCAAAATAGAGTTAAGAGTCATACTACATCTTGCAAAGAGTATGTTTGATGAAGAATGGTCTAGCACTTGGGGCTGGAGAGATGGCTCCCAAGTTAAAGGTACTTGCCTGCTAAGCCTGAAGGCCTGGGTTTAATTCCCGAGTGCCCAACTAGAGCCACATGCACAAAGTGGCACTTGTATCTGGAGTTCATTAGTATGGGCAGAAATCCCCATCTCTCTCTCCTTTCTCTCTCTCCCCTGCTCATAAATAAGTTTTTTTTAAAAGAATGGTCTAGCTCTCCTGAACCTACAGGACAAAGAAACTGTCCTTCTGAAATGCCCTGCAGGTGATTCTTAGGCATACTGTGGTTTCCAGTTGCTACCCGAAGCTGACACTGTTGAAGGAAACACCTACTGGGCTCAGCCTGGAGACCACAGCCTGTGCAGTTGAGATTTGGAAGGACACAAGTTACATTTGCACCTGCTAGCAGCCACTTGCGGATACCAAGACAGGCCTCTGGGGGAAAAGAGCCTCTGTAAATGTCTGGCCTTTGTCCTCCCAGATGGTATGTTCATGTCCTAGGTTAGATGAACAGCTTTGTGGACATAATATATCCATTTAGCCAGAAAATAATAGTAGTTCTCCTCCCCCTAGGGCTTATGAGCCCCTCAGCTATAGGCTTTAGGTAGGAATCCCTCAACCCCATCCATGAAGTGGGCCTCAGGTCCAATCAGAGAGCAGTTTTTGAACAAATTTTTAGGGCTTTAGACATCATGGCACTGTCTTATCCCAGTACTAAAGAGGCACATGCAGAAGTGTTGTCATGACTTTGAGGCCAACCTGAGTGACATAGTGGGCCACAATGTGAGACCTTGTTTCAACAAAACAAACAAAATAAAAACCAAAACAATAATAACAACAACAAAAAACAAAACGAAACAAAAAACAAACTAAAAAAATATTTTTTTTCTTTGAGTTAGGGGTCTTACTCTAGCCCAGATGGACCTGAAACTCACTCTGTAGTCCCAGGCTGGCCTCAAACTCACAACAGTCCTCCTACCTCTGCCTTCCAAGTGCTAGGATTAAAGGGGTACACCACCATGCCTGGTAAAAAGAAATGACTTTTTAAATTACTTTAATGACTTTTTTATTTTTAAATGACTTTACCCAGAATTTTATTTTTGAGGTTTTTGGTATTTCCAGATTTTATATTCTAGATATTAGTGATTTTGACATTTCAGGATTTCTGCATTTGAAATTGTGGCTTTTGGGATTGCAGCCCTGCATATTTCTATTGCCATAGCAAAATACTTAAGCTAATGAACTTATAAAAAGAAAAGGTTTATCATGGTTCATGTTGTAGAGGTTCCGTTGTGTGATTAGGGAGATCCATTGGTCTGGGCTCCTGGAGGGATTTTGGAAGGCGGTGGTGGGGAACATACAGGGTAGCAAGCTGCTCACCTCATGGCCAGAAAGCATAAGAAGAAAAGGGCTGGGGTTCCGCAGTCTCCTTCAAGGATACTCCTCCAGTGACACAAGGACTTCCCACAGGCTCTGTTTCCTAAAGGTTTCACTATGCGCCACCTTTGGGACCAGGCCTTCACTATGTGGTCCTGTGGGGATACTCAGAATCCAAAAGTAGCAGGCCCAAACCCAGAGAGAAGTGCTACAGTATAAATCAGTGATCGCTCAAGAGGTTCCAAAGAGATTGACAGGTGCATTTGCTCCACGGATCATCTTTGCTTCAGCAACTGATGGCTTTGGACCTGAAACACCATTATCACAGTTAAGAGGAACATTTTGGTTCATTCCCTCATTCATGTATTCGCTCACTTATTTATTGTTGTGTGCCAAGTTTCTACAGGTTATGCTATAACTCTTCTTGGAGATGTGACCATCTAAGGTAGTATGGGAATAATTTACTAATGACACAGATTTCCATTGTAGCCTGTCACCCTTCATGTGGTGCTGGCACAGTTACTTGCTCAGTTTTATGAGTGCCGTGTATTGGGGCTGTGGGAGGTGGGGGAGGGGGAGGGGCCAGTTTGCATCTGGCCCAGGAAAGCCACTGAACTCAAAGACAAAACGTTCTGATCCCTGTTAGGGTGCGGCATCTTCGGAAGTGACTTGATAAATGTCTCAGGAAGGACAGCTTTTGCCAGACTGAAGAATTGTGCAAGTGCATGTTGCAGAAGGCTTTGTTCTATGCCTTTGTTTTTCAGACACATAACAAGTTATTCAGTCGTACACATCCCACCCTGCTGGGTAACTGGGACTTGTCAGCTGGCAAAGTTGTATGATGCCTCGGGAGAGGGATATTCAGTGCCGTCTGTGGTGGCTTTTGGCCCTTTAACCATCTGAGAAGTCTATTGTAGTGAACATCTGTTGTTTTGGTCTGCTGAGCATCTATTCTCCCCCCTCCTTCACTTCCTCCATCGTTCTTAGTCTCCATAACTTCAGTGGATTTATCCTAACTCTCCAGTTCCAGGATGTGTGGTGATCCAGGCTGGGTCCATCAGTGTCTGACTTCCCCTTCTTGAGGGATGGTCATGTGACCCAATGTGGGTCAATGGATTTAATTATGGGACTTTTGCCAGAACTGTTGGGAAAGAGAAGCCTTTGGGTTGGTACACTCTGAAGAGATAGACCTAGAGTAGGTGGTAGTTATTTTGTCTTTCCTCAGATTAAAGCCCCCACAGGAGAACAAAGCTGAAAGAGAGAAGAGAGGTTTATGATCACACATTGTGAGCACCTGGGTTCAACTATGCCTAAAGCTCCTTTGAATTCTCCCATTTTTATATGAGCCAGTGACTTCTTGTGGTAAGTTAAATATGTGACAATTCCTTCATGGCTTCTTTCATCAAGAGGTGGCATCTGTTTCTCCATCGCTGACTCTGGACTGTCCTTGTGATTTGCTTGGAATCATAGACAGTGGTGAGACTGTATGAGTTATGGAGAGCAGGCCTCGAGGGCCTGTCAGCTTCTGCCTTCACTCTTTGATCTCTGCCCTGGGATTGCCATGTAAGAGAGTCAGTGTAGCCTGCTGGAGAAGGAGAGCCATGTGGAGGAGAACTGTAGTTCCTTAGCTGACTGCTAGCACCAACTGTCCTACTGTTGGTGAGGCCATCTTGGATTTCCAGTCTCATTGGCTCTGACTGATACACTCATGTAATAAACTGGACCCTACCTGAGCTTTGCAGGACAAGTGCGTATATGCGAGAATTTTCTTTTGTTGGAACTCATTTCTTGTTCTTGATTGTGTAATTTACCTGATGACAGTGTCACTGGATTCGGCTAGCATATGCCCCTGAGGGGAGACCATTTTAGCTGGGTATGGTGGTGCATGCCTTTAATCCCAGCACTCGGGAGGCAGAGGTAGGAGGATCACCATAAGTTAGAGGCCACCTTGAGACTACACAGTGAATTCCAGGTCAGCCTGGGTTAGAATGAGACCCTACCTCAAAAAACCAAAAAAAAAAAAAAAAAAAAAAAAAAAAAAAAAAAAAAAAAAAAAAAAAAAAAAAAAAAAAAAAAAAAAAAAAAAAAAAAAAAAAAAAAAAAAAAAAAAAAAAAAAAAAAAAAAAAAAAAAAAAAAAAAAAAAAAAAAAAAAAAAAAAAAAAAACAAAAACAAAAACAAAAACAAAAAAAACAAACAAAAAAAACAAACTCAAAAAACAAAAAAACCCCAAAAAACCCAACAACAACAACAACAACTAAAAACCTCTGTTTTGGATATGTTGAATTTTAAGCACCTTTAGAAGTTCAGGTGAAGATATATATGAGCACATATTCTAGGTCAGGTATGTACTGAGGAGCCACGAATCTGTTGATGGGAGTTGGAGCCATATGTATGGATAAAATGGACCACAGAAAATGTGTAGAGTATGAGGGTCACCTGGTGGTCAATGTTTAAAGAGTGCTCCCATTAAGTTGAGCATTTAAAAAAAATCATGGAGGAAGATCATAGCAGATTGCATTTCCCAAAAATGTCACACCAAATATCCTAACTACATAGTCTAGTCACTTTGTTGATAACCCTCTCTAGAGAGAGGGGACCTATGTCGCTTTCCCATGGTCTGGGAAAACTCAAGAAGGTAATAAAAGAAGATACAGTTTCCTCTGGACATTTATGTTTGAACATTTATGTTTACCTGGTTTTGTTGTTTTTTTTTTACTAATAATTTTCACAAATATATATATATATATATATATATATATATATATATATATATATATATATATATATATATATATAATCTATCTTGATCATCACTCCTCCCATGACTTTCTTTGTCTTCCCTCCCCCGTACCCTTTCCACGGAACCTTTTCTTCTTTCTGACTAGCCCCTCTTTCTATGTTTGATGTCATTCTCTCTCTTTTTTATTGCCTCCTTCTTCATCTATGGCAACATGTTGATGGGCCCAATATTATATAGGTCTTGTTCAGGTAATGACAACCACTGTGAGGTCGTGAATTCACTGGCCACTTTGTCTGGAGAAGACAAGAGTTCTTTGGGTTTTACATCCTTTCCACTTTCTACCACCACTTCTACCTGTTTTTCAAGGACATTCACCTTTGGACACTCACATCCACCTCTGAGCATTGAACTTTGGACATTCACCTTTAGGCATTCATATTCCCTTTTGGACATTCTCATTCACTCAGGCTGAGATTCCAGTGATAGCCAGCATCAACTGCTATGTGCTTCTTTCTGTCCCCAGCTTTAAGTTCACCTCAGACTTATAGTTCTTTGTGGGTCAGAGACAAGCCATCCCCTCTGTATGCCTTTTGAATTCCTGGTCCCATGAGTCTGTGAGCATTATAAAATTATTGCTTTATGTTGCTAAGTTTGGGGACAATTTGCTATATAAATAGGCAATCAGACAAAAGAGAAAAAGGAGGCACCAGGAGTGGAAAGATAATGGAGAGAGGGAATCCTTGTGAAGGCTGAGATAGCTAACACCCAAGAAGTCATCCACTGGATTTGGCTGTCAGGAAAGCATCCATGACTTTAACAGAAGCACCTTTAGTGGCATCAGGAAGGCTGAAGTTAGATTAACATGAAGGGGAAGAGCAAACAGGACATAGGGGACCTTTTCAAAGCTTGGCCATGAACCCTGGGACAGAAAGGGTGGTATTAGATGGAAGCCAAAAATATTCTGTTTAAAGATGAGATTGGGAGGGGAATGAGATTTGAGATACAAAAGCAAGAATGCTTCTTAGAGAAATGTCTTGAAGGGTAGGAGGAACTGGATGAAAACAACTGTACTATGAAGAAATGGTTTTGAACATCCACATGTGGTGGCACATGCCTTTAATCCCAACACTGGGGGAAAATCATCATGAATATGAGGCCAGCCTGGGTTACAGAGTGAGTTCCAAGTCAGCCCAGGCTAGAGTGAGACCCCACCTCAAACCAAACCAAATCAAGCAAAAAATAGGAACACGTGTTTCTTGCATGAGTAAAGACAATCAGCCAGGACAAAGCCATCTGTAAATCTGCATGTTTGCTCAACAGGTATCTGCCTGTATGTCCATAGAGAAGCAAGGGACGCTTGCTGCCTGGGGGGAGGCTGCAGATGCAGTTGTGGTGGCTGCTGTAGAGGGCAGTGGGGTTGTGAACAGTGTCCAGACACAGGACAGGTTGCATTTAGACAAAGACAAGAAAAGAACCTTGCCAGCAGGACTAGGAGAGGGTATGGGTCTCAGCATCCTCTTTGCCTTCCTCTGGCCTCTCCTGCTTCTTTGAAAAATATGTATATCTTGGAGGAGTCTCATTCTGAGGGAATGGAGCCTTCTGCTCTGTGGATGTCAAGGCCCGCTCAACAAAACCTAGGCCCCAACATGGAGCCAGGACCTCAAGATGGAGCTGGCCTTGCCAACTCTGGGCAAACAAGCTGATGGCACCAAAAATCTCTGCTCTATTTTGTTTTTCCCTGAGGGAAATTCTCTAAACCCACCCCAGAACCCATGACCCATGACCCGTGACCTCAATCTCTAACCCCACTCCAACTCATGACCTATAAGTTCTAGACAAAAAGTCTCATCTGATAACCCAGGAAACCTTCTCTTTCCCTTTACAAACCCAGGCCAACTACACACAGTCGGCTTTCTCCGCCATGTTGAGATGGCCCAGCAGCTCTGTTTTGCTTTTTCCAGGAATAAAGCTTCCATCTTGTTTCAGAGTGGTCTTGTGTAGTCTCGTTCACTTTTGAACCTCACATCTGGTGCCGAAGCCCTGGAAGGAAAGACTCCTGGTTGCCCCCTTGGGTGTCCAGACCCCTTTTTCGACCAGACCACTGCCGAGCTGCCACTGACCCTCTGAAAGCCTCAGACCGTCTTCCTGCTGCCGGCTCTCCCACCCACCGTGATTTGGCCTCTTTCCTCCTTTCTCCCTCATTCCTCCTGTCCCTCATTCCTTCTCTCTCCCTCATTCCTTTTCTATCCCTTGTTCCTTCTCTCGGCCTCACTCTCACCTCTCAGTGAGTGTCCTTCTCAGGTTGGCCTGTTCTCGGCTTCTGCCTCTCATCTTGAAGTGTGCCAGCACACCAGGCTACACCCCTCGCCTGGTTCTGGACTTTCTCTCTCTCTCTCTCTCTCTCTCTCTCTCTCTCTCTCTCTCTCTCTCTCTCTCTCTCTCTCTCTCCCCATCATGGGGAATGGAACTTCTAAACCTGACCCTGCCACTCCTTTAGCTTGCCTCCTTAAGAACCTAAAGGTTCTAAAACTCCAAAGTGACATCAGGCCTCGATGATTAACTTTTTACTGTAACATGGCCACAACACAAGCTGGTCAATGGGTCCATTTAACCAGAAGGGGGAACCTTTGACTTTCAAATTTTCACTGGTTTGATCAACTTCTGCTATCGCACAGACAGGTGGTCCGAGATGTCCTCCCTCTATTCTCTCTTCAGACTTTCTTTGTTCTCCCTGCTCATCCTTCCCTCTGCTCTGCCTGCTCCACTCCCCCAATTCTTCTGGCCAAGGCTTTGCTCCCTCCCCTCCCCCATCTTCAGCTTTCAACCCTGAGGACTTGCCCCCTCTCGGTCCCACCAGCTCCTCATCAGCCTCCCAATTCGCCTTTCCCTCTTGACCCATCTCCACCCTACCTACACCCTCCTCCATCGCCACCTTCAGCCCTTTCTCCTCCTCTCCCTCCTCCCCCATAACATACCTGCTCATGCACAGATGGGGTTTTCCCTGTACAAGAAGTGGCTGGTGCAGAGGGGATCATAAGTGTCCATGCACTCTTCTCTATAAGGGCCCTCAGACCCTTCAGGGAGATCTGCTTGACCTGGCATTTAAAGTTTTTAAAACTGAGAGGACCAGCAACGGATGGATAGGGCAACTAAAGACAGGCAGAAATACCAGCTTCTGGCTGTGGCCCTAAGGGCTCCTTCTAAGAAGACATGGGGCCTCAGTGATCACCTCTGGGACCTTGCTTCAAGTGTGGCAATGCTGGCCACTGGGCCAAAGCTTGCTCTGACCTTCACCCGCTGCCAGGACCCTCTCCTCACTGTGGACTCCCTGAACATTGGAAGGTCAACTGTCCACTGCCTCAACAAGGTAGGCAAGCCCCTTCCCCTCACCCTTCACAGGAGCCACTCACTGACCTTCTGGGCCTGGTGGCCAAAGACTGATGATGTCCCATAATGACGGAGGAGTCGAGGTAACAGTACAAATAGCAGATAGGCCAGTCTCTTGCTGCCATCCTATTTTGCTCAGATTTTTCCCTCACAGATCTCTGTGATGGGTGTAGACAGCCAACCCTACTCTCCTTGGATTACCGCTCCCCTGCCCTGCATTATCAGGGACACCTCACCTTCCCACCCCTTCCTCGTAATACCTTCTTGTCCTGCTTCTCTCTTAGGCCAAGACCTCCTACAAAAACTCTCCCTTTCTTTAACTCCTCACTTCCCCATCGTTTTTATTCTCACACCTGCCCCCACTCTTGTCAGAGACTCTATTCCTCCTCTTCCTGCCTCTACTCAAATGCTCCCCCCGCCACTACCTAATGTCACTCAAACACCGCAAGGGGCCCAAGCCCATTAGTTCCGGCCACTTTCAGGCTGGCCTTCTTCCCATTCACTATCCTTGTAAACAAAGTAATTCCCAGATACATTAACTATATTGATAACAGTTATTCATGCTAAGAATGTCTAATTCTAGATTTTCCTATTAAGGATGCTTCTACTATGTCTCCAATAATAGGATGGCTGTCTCTTTGATATTAGATTACTTGTTCTCTGCTAATTGATAATAAAAGGAGTCAATTAGGTATAGTTTCTCTTAATTCTATAAAAGATGGTTTATTGTTTTTATGATATCTTTATTATCCTTAATTAGATACGTTGTATGTTTATTAAATTTTGTAGAAGAGATTATAGAAGGATTTTTAGGAAGGGAATTTCAACGGTCGATACTGATGTTTTGGGTGACACTTAAAGATTGGAAGGTCCAATGTATGTGAAAGTTTAAGGATGTAGATAAAAGGATTAGTTAAAAAAATCTATAAAGGCCAGAACCTACCTAAGATTTTTAGGCTAAATCTCAGATTTTATCAGCATACTATGAAACACAGATGAGTCTGCCCAACTGTTTTCAGCTGGGCAGGTGGGGACCCAGAGCCACTGACAAACAATCCATACAGCTAAGTTTAAAAATAGGTCCAGGGCAAGTTTAATTAACAGCTCACTTATGCTAATTTGTTCATGGTTTAAGAGGTATAAAAACTGGCTTTTTAAGGCACTCAACCAAATTAGTGATGTTTCTTTGTTTGTCAAGGTTTCAGCTATTAGGGAAGCTGAGTTTTTTTAAGATAACGAGTCACTTATTAGTGTTTAATTTTCTAAGATAAAATTCTCATACCTAAGAACATTATAATTTTAAAGATGGTCTTTGATTTGTTCATGCTAATTCTATCAAATGGTCATCATTAGGTTTATCATATAAATTTAAGCAATTTAATTTCGGTCATTGTGGCTTTTATCCTCCTGTTTGGTAAGCTTTATCAAATTTTAAGTCATTGGTAAAACATAAAATTGCTTTGTGTTAGTAAAAATTTTTACTGTACAACAGATTAATTGCTATTCAAGATTCAGCTAACATTAATTGTTAAATAGTGTTTTCTCTTTCAAAATAATTTGTCAAAATATTAGAGCTCAGCTGTTTTAGACCAACAATGACCAGATTCTGCTCTATTGTGGGTCATCACATAGTCTTGATCAAGATTTTGTTTAAACAATCATCTTATTTCTGACATCTAAAATTTATTATCTATAAATAAAGTAACTCTTAAGATATATTCCCTGCTCAGGGTATAGCCTCCACCTCAAACAATGGTCTTTGTCTGAGGAAAATGATTTCAGCCTCTGTGATTGTGTTTCCATCTTCTCGTGGGTAATTGTTATGTTTTCAAACACAGAAACCAAGATGTTGCTTTACTGTCTATTCCTGATGATTTCCAGGTTAGATCAATTCGTTTGGATTTGTTGATAAAAAGAGTTTTCAGGACTAGTAATATGTTTTGTCTGTATTTATAGCTATTAGGTATTTAAAAGGTAAGGTATGTCTACTTTCATACTTCAGTTATGGCTTACACTGTCCCAAAACAAATAAACTTAAAGGTTAGACAAAGTAAATAAAAAAGTTGATGTCATTCTTCAATTAGATATGTTTCACTAATGAGATGGTGATATGTGTCTGGTGATATATACTCTTTATGGTTGGTAGAACTTCCTTTCTGAGTGGTCTAATAACTTATATAGAAGCCAAAAACCAGCTGGAATCATTGGAGCTGGAAAGGCCAATGTTGTGGCCACTGCTCCCAGGTCACAAGGCCACCGGAGATGATGTGATACTGGCCCCCTGGTAAATCACCTGTCTTTTCTGATCAGGGAGGACACTGAGACCCAGAAACAAAAATGGGTGTATGGTCTGAGGCAGGAGAGTAACAACTGAGGAAAACCAGTTTTCCAGGCTTCCCAGAGGGGGAAGGCCACATGGTCAATACGGCCTTGACTCACCCTGACAACAACACCTGGTATTAGAGAAGCCACAGTGCTATTCCGAGGTCTCTGAAACCTTCTTTGGAGAATCATTAGTGACCCCCAAAAGTATATACTTAATTAAATCTTGGCTGCCTACTGTCTTAAACACTCAGAGAGAAATGTATAACCAAAAATACAGGGTTAAGACATGTTGGGCCCCTCTCTAATAATTCTAGTTCTGCAATATGGTTACATTCAAATCTCTCTCTAATATATATATATATATATATATATATATATATATACATATATTATATGTCTAACCAAAAGTCACTTAAGTCAAGAGGCTTTCTTATGTTGATAACGATGGTGAGCCTCTTCTAACTTATACAAAGGCATTTTGTTCCAACCATCAAAATGGTTTGTTACCACATATTACCAAATGGAATTTATTTTGGTGTGATTCTATCATGTATAGCTGCATCTCTCCAGAAATCCATATAAGTCCCTGTGTCCCAGTTACCCTGGTGCCCAGCCCAGAAGAGCTGGCCATCCTCCTCCCCCAGCAAAGTCACCAGTCCCGGAGAGCTGTTCATTTTCCTATCATAGTAGGGGTACACTTAGATGCTTCCATAGCTGCCACTGGACAGTCTGCAGGGGGTAGACATAGCCTACTCTCCTAAGAAAAGCTCTTTACTGAGCTAAGCATGGCCATTCAGGGCTCCACAGAGGCCTTACGGTTGCTACAAGAACAGCTCACTTCCCTAGCATCTGTTGTCCTACAGAACCCATGGGCTTTGGACCTGTTAACTGCTGACAAAGGTAGAACTTGTCTTTTTTTTTCCCTCTCTTTTTTTCTTTATTATGCATAATTAGATACATTGAATGAGCAAATAATGTGTTGGTATCCCCATTTCCCCAGTTTCCCTCTTCCCTGTCCCCAATCAGCTGAATATCCTCCTCCATGGGCAGTCTGGATCAGTCCATTTGAGTAGGGGATTATGGATAGCCTAGGAGTCAACCCAACTCCACCCCCCTTTGTATGTTGTTACTGAAGGGATCAGTATCTCTGGGAGTTCTCCCCCACCATGGCTCTTACAGTCTTTCGGCCCACTCTTCCGCTCATTTCCCTGAGTCATGGAGGGTGAGTATTAAGGCTGCTTTATTGTTGAGGTCTTAGGAGGTCTCTCTGCTTCTGCTTTAGGTTGTGTTGAAAACGTTGGTGTCTGTCTGGCTTATCCTGTGTTGACTGACTGGCTGTGGTTGTGGGTCTCTTGCTTATAGCACCACTCTCTGTGGGGTTCTGTATGGATCCTTCATGGAAGATCTATCTGGTGTGGCTCATCTCTTGTTCGGATGTCAGCTATCAGCTTGCGTTCGTTGGTAGGGTTAGAGGATCCATAGCTCTCTCTCTCTGCATTCTGAAAAATACAAACAGAATTTCTATCGGAGAGTGAGATCAGTATAGGTTAATTGAGATACACATTTTAAATTGGCCTGATTCTATTGTTAGTAGCTCTTTGTAAATCACTGGAATAGTGCATTTCTCTTTGAGGGCCCGCTTCTGGTTCCTGGTGTGTTTCGCCCTGAGTCCCCAGTTCCAGTTAAGGAGTGCTGTTGTTACATAAATCAATCAGGTAAAAAGGAACTTGAAAAAAAAACCTCAAAAACTTGGCCAACTGACTTAAGGTAAACATATCACCCTCTTCAGGCTCTTACCGCTACTGGGACCCCTAAGGGGAATATGCCTTTTATTATTCCTCCTGGCCCCTTGTTTTCTGAAATGTGTCCAGAATAGGTATACCTCCTTACTCACCAAAAATTTAATCAACGTTTACTAACTTCTCCCTCTTCAGTGTCTCACCTGCCTGTCGCCACATCTGAACCCGACTCCATCCCCCATCCTGAAAAGGCCACTCATTCCAGCCTTTGCTGTTATAGTCACCGTCCTGTGGTCAGCAGGAAGTAGTTATTGAGAGATGAACATCATTATTATTCATAACAAAAGGCTGGAATGTTAGGCCAAAACCCAGGCCCCAACATGGAGCCAGGACCTCAAGATGGAGTCGCCTTGCCCCCCCCTCGAGCAAACAAGCTGATGGTGGCAAAATCTCTGCTGTATCTTGTTTTCCCCAGAGGGGAATTCTCTAAACCCATCTCAGGACCTGTGACCTGAGACTGCAAGTTCTATCCCCACCCTGGGACCTATGACCTGTGACCTCAAACTCTAACCCCACCCGGACCCATGCATGACCTGAAAGCTCTAGAAAGAAAGTCTCGTCTGATAACCCAGGACAGCTTCACTTTCCCTTTAAAAACCCAGGCCAGCTACACACAGTCCCTTTCTCCGCCCTATTGAGATGACCCAGCAGCTCGTGCTTTTTCCAGGAATAAAGCTTCCATCTTGCTTCAGAGTGGTCTTGCATGAAACCTTACAGTTTCCTGTGGCGTCTGGTCCAAAACCCCAACTTTCTGTGTTAGCTTATATTGTCATGTTTGTGAAGAACAACTGTAGATAGAAGGAAATAACTCAGGGAAAAGAAAGATTTAATGTGATGAGAGAAATGTTTTGTGGATCAAGGCTTAGGTTAGATGATTCATAGGCTGTGTCTTGTTTCTGTTAACTATCCAGTGAAGAGGCTGATTATTATTCACACTTATGAGTGGGCAAGCTGAGGTTCTAAGAATTCTAAGAAAGTGCGCAGGAACCTGGGGTGATGGCTCAGTCAGTAAAATGTCTGCCTTGCAAACATGAAAACCTGAGTTTGAATCCCCAGGAACCCCATAAATTCTGGACCATTATAGTGGTCTGCCTGTAATCCCATTGCTCGTGAGGTGGAGACAGGATCCCCAGGGCAACCTGGTTAGTTAGTCTAGCCCAATTGGGATTTAGAGACCCTGTCTCAATAAGTAAGGTGGAGAGTGATGGAGGAGGATAGCCAATGAATGCAGCCTCTGGCCTCTACCCCATACATGCATGCACCCATACATGTACAAATACGCAGTCACACACACCACATGCACATGCAAAACAGTGCCTGGGGCCCCTTAGAAGAGTCTGGATTTAAATCTATAGATATCTAGTTACAAACTCATGACAGCAAGGGTCTGGTTACCTGTGCAGGTAGGTGGAAAGCTAGTCAGGAAGAAACCTTTCTATGCATGCTTTTATGATGTTTTGAGCACCTAGGCTGGTGTATTTGATGGCTAGGCAGGAGGCATGAAGTTGGCAAAGTCACTCTGGCACCTTCTGCCTACAAGACAGGCTCTGTTTATTTCATGCCAGCTAATGTGGAGGGTGGCTTAAATGATTTATGGTTGAGGTATTTTTTGATGGGGGAGGGGTTGACAAAAATACCCCTTTTACCATAAACCTTGGATACCCGATTTTAATAAAGCAGGCTTAACAGCTGCATAAGGTCAAGAGAGACAGCCTGTGTTTAAGCCCCCGAGGTGTCAAGTCAGATGTAGCTCAGGTCAGAATCCTCTGGGGCAGATGGATTTTCCATGGTCTGACTCTTAGGGATTAACCTTGGACATTGAAAACTTTAGGGTAGGCTGTTCTGTAGAGCTCTTCAAGGAGAGCTATTAGGAAGCCAAAAACTGGCGACTTGGGCAGGCGTGAGTCTATTGACTGTATTATTATTACCAGGCAGTTTCCAAGGACCGAGACTATTAGGAGCTATAGATTTAAGACTGACACATTGAACAGAATCCAGGCTCCATTTTACCCTGGGCAGATCCTCAAGTCCTGGAGTTGGGCAGCTGCAAAGGCCAGTAGCCGGGAGTCACCATGGAACTTGTTGCTAATGTTTATGCAGTGACCGGTATGGCTCTGCATACAATATAGCTATTGTTCTATGTCTCGGGAGTGCCAGAGAGTGTCTGGTATTAAAATATGTCCAGGATTTGGATGGAGAATCTTTTCTGCCTACCACTGTACTGGATTTTGGAGCACTGTCCGGACAGTGCCAGGGGGAATAAGGTGAAGATGGAATAGGTGAGCAGATACTAAGACTGAGCCCAAGGCGGACTGTCCAAGACAGCCATATGCTCTAGGCTATATTCTCACCTGCCCACTCTTCAACTATCAAAAGTTATATACAGTAAACACAGCATACTTTCTGGTAAATAGATCCACGAGGGGTTTTGTTGTTGTGATTTGTTTGCTTTTGTGGTACATGGCCTCAAACTCAGAGCCGTGTGCATGCTAGGGAAGCACTGTACCATTGAGCTGCATCCCCAGCTCTTAGGTGCATGAGTTTTGGTAAGTGTATAAAGTTATGGTAACTACCATGATCAGATATAGAACAGTTCCCTTGCTGCCCTCCACCTCAGTTCTCTTGTGCTATGCTTTTAATTAGCCTACCCTATGTCACCTCTGACAACCAACTGTCTGTCTACTTTCCCTACAGTTTTGCATTTTCCAGAAGAATGTCACGGCAGTGGGATTAGGCTGACGTTTGAATCCAGCTTCTTTCATGTTTATAGTGCATTTGAAAGTCATCCATTTTCATTGCACATATCAGGTTTTCCCATCCCCTTTTCACAGGTAGAAATTGAAACCATGACCTTGTGAATGTTAGGTAAGCACTCTTCCAGTG
Organism: Zapus hudsonius; assembly: GCA_004024765.1. Classification (NCBI taxonomy): domain Eukaryota; kingdom Metazoa; phylum Chordata; class Mammalia; order Rodentia; family Dipodidae; genus Zapus; species Zapus hudsonius. The sequence goes on along the minus strand of PVHP010006419.1, from coordinate 7,988 downwards.
AGCCGCATCCCCAGATCTGAGTTTGCTCATTTCTATTGATTCATAGTTGTCTTTGGTGTAGAAATGTCATGGCTTGTCTTAGCTCTTCACCAGTCAAAGAAGATTTGGGCCATTTCCAGCTTTTGATGCTTCTGAATAAAGCTGTCGGAAACATCCATGTAGAGGTTTTGATTAAGATAAGTTTTCAGTTCTCTTGCATCAGTACCTTGAGCGGGCTTGCTGGGCCACGCGCTAAGCATCTGTCCAATTTTATGAGAAGCTGCCAGACTGTTTTCCAGAGAAGCTGTGCCATTTTGCGTTCCTATCACTAATGTATCAAGGTTCCAGATGCTTTGTACCCTTGCTCCTGGCATTTGATATCATCATTTAAAAAACTGATTTGCATTTATTTTTAGGGTTCTAAATAGGTATCTTGACTTCTCATTGTGGTTTGAATGCACATTTCCATTTAAATATTTTGGATGTTGTTTTCAAATGAGGTACATGTATACTGTCACCATTTTCAGGATAGAAAAGAAGTAAATAGCCCAATTATATTGAATTGTATTTTTGTGTATGGAAAAAAAATTCATCTGTCAAGTGTGTATATTTAAAATTTACCACAATTTTGCTTTCCTTGTTGTGGTGTTTCTTTATATTTTAATATACCCCAAGTCTGTGGCATTTAGGAATGGTGCCTGGCTGCCATTAACAGACACTCAACCACAGTTGAGGCATAATTATATGTAATTCACATAAAGGAATTCCAGATGTGGCAGCTCAGGGCTGGTAAGGTGGCTCCATGAAATCACCAGGGCCCAGTTTCTTTTCTCTCTGTGCCATCATCCTTAAATTGTGGCTTGCTTCTCAAGGTCACAAGATGGTCTTGGGAGCTCTAGCTAGTGGTGACATTTGCTTTCTAGACAGGAGAGAGAGAGAGAGAGAGAGAGAGAGAGAGAGAGAGAGAGAGACCAGGACAAGGCCCTCCCCGTGGTTTCTTTTCTCATGGTGGAAGAGCCTTATGTTTCTTAAACTTCCCAATTGTGTCCCTGCTCAGGCTGGGGTGTGTCTGTCTCATTCAGTATGTCTGACTACTCTGTGCCTAAAAGGAATATCCAGATTTTACTTACTTCACTGGAAGTATCCAGACCTGCTTATTTTCAGTGAAAATCCAATTTGAATAAGACTACTACTTTGAGTTCACTTGACAGTTGGAAGCAAAAAAATTATAAAGTTGGAAGAGGAATGGTTAAAGGCTGACATGTGAAAACACTGATTATGGACATTTTAATAATAAAGGAAGAGATAAGAATAAACCCCACATGAGAGCCCAAGGCCATCTAATAATGTCAGGGTACCCAGCTCTGTGTGCTTTCAAAGCCATTGGCATCTTAATTGTGTCATTCCACCTGTTTTAGGGTTGGCTTCCTGTGTAACAAAATAATTTCTGTGTCTCTTTCCTTTCTGCTGGATGATAGGTACTATCCATAGTTAAGGAACTGGTGGACTTTTTTCACCCATACCCATGTTCAGTGTCCTTTTACATGTGTACTGTGTATTCTTGCCAGCTCCTTAGAAAATCTAACAAAGTAAAATGTAATTGGATACTTTGCGATCCTTAAAGTTAGGGTTGCCAGATCAAATATAGAATAATAACTAGTTAAATTTGAGTTTCAGATAAACAATGGAGGGTAAGTCTATTCCAAATTATGCATGGGCTGTATTTATATTGAAAACACATTAATTGATTATCTGAAATTCAGGCTCACTAGTCAGTCTATATTTTTATGTGCTAAATCTGGCAACTGTGGAGGATGTGACGGTTCAGAGAAGGCCCGATGTAGCTGCTAGGGTGGAATCAGTTTTGATTAAACAGTCTTGGCACAATGGTAGAAGCATTGGTTGATCTGATTTGATCTGAGTGTAAGGTTACCAATGCCTTTGTGAAGCTAAAACCAGTTTCCCCTTCTATAGCTACTAATAAGATACCTCAGTAACTTTTTTTAGAGAGATCCTGGCTGGGGCACCAAGGGATTGAAGTTTGACATGAGGTAAATGTTCTCTTATTCCTTGTCTGCTTTGGAAATCTGTTTTTAGGGTGTATACTTTATATCCATTGATGCATTTGAACCTGGAGTTAGGATGGAAAAGCCCAAACAGTCATGAATACAATCTTGATGTTATGAGCATAATAGGCCAGAATTGACACACTCAGGGTTTTCTTAAAACCAGTATTTCTCCACGTATGGCCCTTGGGATAGCAGCATTTATATAACCTGAAAATATGAGACTTCAACCTCTTGAATCAAGTAGTCTGGGAATGGGGCCAAGCATCCTGTCTTGAACAAGTCCTTGAGTAGTTGGGGGTGGGGAGATTCTGATGCATCCTAAGATTAGAGAATCATTTCTTAAATAAAAGACCTGTAGGCTTTCTGTAAAGGATCAGTGGTAAATAGTTGGGACTTTGTGGATTACAGAGTCTCTGTCCTAACTCCTGACCTCTGCCACTATAGTGCAAAAGCAGCCACAGAAAACCTTTAAAAAAAGGGTGTAAAGGAAATGACAATTTATATCCTTGAAAAATGGGACACTGGCTAGACTTGTCCCTCCTGATGGCCCCTTCAATTCTTCTCAGAAGTACTCTTTATGGGGGGGGGGTTAAGGTAAGGTCTCACTCGAGCTCAGGCTGTCCTGGATTCACTCTGTAGTCTCAGGGTAGCCTGAAACTCAAGGCAATTCTCCTACCTCTGCCTCCTGAGTGCTGGGACTAAAGGCATGCACCACCACACCCAGCTTTCAAAGGTACTTTTAAGGTCAATAATCTTGCTTGTGAGATGCTTTGTCCATCCATTGATACATGTGAAGTACTCCTGAACAGTCATAAAATCAGAAGGGAGAGCTGTTACAAAGCAGACAACACACACACACACACACACACACACACACACACACACACCAATAAATGAAACCTGAAACAGAGCTGCCTTGGTCTGGTGAAGTAGCTACTGTCAATTGACAAGGCTTAGTGACTATAAGGCTCTGTCCATCTGTAACACTGAGTTCATTAACAGTAGTTTCCTGTTTTGCTGGAAATTTGTTCCTCCCAAGTGTTACCTTTTCTCTAGTCCTTTCATGCTTCCATTAGTCTAAAAAGACTGCTTTACACACTCTCTCCTCAAACCTGAAATACACCTGTCTTCCTCCCTCAGTCTTAGTTGATGGCACTGTTTCTTCATAAACAACACAGAAAAGGGAAGATAATTTCTGCAGGCTGTCATTACTACATTTCTGAGCCTACCCATATGTGCACCCAAGTACGTTGCACGAAACCAGGGCTCATCATTTGCACTTACCTGAGGACACCAATGTAGCAATTACTTGCTGTCTTCTGTATCACCATTCCTCCCACCTCTTACTGGATCATTTCTTTGTCAAACCTGCTGTAATTCCATCTTTGTTACTTTCTTGTTATCACCCATTTCTCTGCTTCCCTTCACAGCAGAACTATCTCAAGGGATTGTCTGTCCCTGCTGTCCATGAGCTCTTACCGCTGTCTTCTCTTGAACTCACACCTGTTAGGTTTTTTTTCTTCACCACTTCCCTAAAATAGCTTGTGAATGTCACCAGTGACTGAGCTCAGGCTGGTTAGTGCATGCTCAGTGCTCAGTGCTCATGGTCCTGGGTTTGCAGTAGTGATACTTGACATAGTCCACCTCGGCCTCCTTCATGAGATACTTTCTTCAGCATCCAGCACTTCACTCAGTGCTCTTCTGGCTTTCCTGGACGCTCAGTCTCATCTCCTGGTTCTTCCTCACATCTTGGTTTCTTCTCATCTCTTCCATGTCTAAATGTTGAAGTTTCTCAAGGCTCAGCCCTTGGAACTCTCTACACTCATTTCTTTTTTTTTTTTTTTAAGTTTTTCCACAGTTTTTTTCCCCATTTCTTTACTATTTTATTATTTAAATACCATCTGTATACTTAGCTGTCTCAATCTGTCTCTAGTCTGAATATATACTCACACAGACATATCCAACTTCTTACACAGCATCTCTATGTGGATTTTAAATACCTGAAGCTATAAACTCCAGATTTTTTTCTACCAGCCCTATCAATTTTTCCTCAGCTCATAAGTGAAAGTTCCAGTTTTGCAGTTATGACAAAACTTACAGAGCTGTAGGGGACAGAAAACATTCAGTCCACCCTGTGTGGATGGGAAGTGAACTGACAGTGGGCTGATTAATAAGAGAAAGGATGTCCAGATTTATTACATGCATGAGACATCACATGAAGTAAATGTGGTCACTCCATTACCAGGGAGATCTAGAAGCTTGCATACCTTCTTTGTAGGAAATGCAGAAGGATGTATGTAGACAATTTAGGGTGAGTAAATGGCTTCTGGGAAAGATGAGTAGTGGATCATCAAAACAATAGGTGATGGCCTGTGGCGAGCCTGGGCATGATGTTTGACCTGTCTCCTTTCCTGTTTAGTTTAGTCTTTCCTGTTGATGACAGCATTAGGAAAGGTTCATGAAACTAAGCTCCTTTTGGAGGCTCTGTTTCTAGGTAGATAAAGGAAGTCCCAAGAAAGACCCTTCCTGCATTTGCTGTTCCCAAATATCCTCAGTTCGAAGCCCAAAAGGGCATATTGTGAAGTATGGTTTCCTGACCTCCTTCATTTTCCATGCTGGAAGTTTCACACCCTAAAAGCTGAAGTGGTGGATAGAAGCTGAATGGGAAGAGACTTGGAGATGGGTCAGTTCTGTTCCACAGTTGTGTCATTTTAGGAGATGGTGTTGCAGGTGGGCTCCCGTCTAAGTTAGCTGCTATATGGTATAAGGAAATGGGTGTTCACTCAAGGACGTTGCTATGGAAACAGAAGTTAATGTTTGGAGTAATCCATAAAAGTACTTTCTCGTCAGAGAGAGGTAGAATTTAATATGGATATAGTACAGTTTTTTTCTGCCATAATTTTTCTCTGTATAATCATTCTCATTTCTATGAAAGAGTAAGACTAATTTATTTGCAAAATAACTTCAGCCTCATTAAAATTGGCTATTTACATAAGTGCAGCAAACTACTAATTGGCTATCCAGACTCTCTTAAATTCTTTGTTGCTACAACTTTTAATAAGGAATCCAGGCTGGCTAGGAATCCAAGTCAAGGACTCTTGGTCAATTCTCTCTCTCTCTCTTTCTCTCTCTCTCTCATGTGTTGGGGGCAGAGTATATGTACATGTGTGTGCAGAGGCTCATGACCTATGTGCGTGTGAAGAGAGGCCAGAGGAAGGTATCAGGTGTCTTCTCTTTCACCTTATTTCCTTGAGATAGAGTCTCTCACTGAACCTGGAACTTACCATTTATTTATTGCTTGCTAGATTGGCTGACCAGTGAGCCCTAGCGATCCTTCTGTCTCTCTATGCTTTACTCAGTGCTGGGTTACAGGTGTGCGTGGCCATGTCTTGCCATGTCTTTTTTTTTTTTTAATGTGGGTTCTGGGGATGGAACTAGGTTCTCATGCTTGCACACATGGCACTCTTACCCACGGAGCCTTCTCCCTAACCCCTCATCATAAATGCTTTCTTTTAAAATCTGTAGATTTGAGTGAATTATTTTTGAGGTTAAAAAAATTGGGTCTTGCCAGGAAGTAACATTCCTCATCGACCTATAGAGCCGTGTGCACTTAAGAAACCAGGCCAATGAAGTCTTTCCAGGCTCCATAAAGTCAACTTGGGTCCTTAAAACTGTCTGGTCACATCCAAAAATATGATATTCTAGTCAGAGCCTTGGCTTATAACTAGTATTCTCAGTTGTTATTTGAAGACAACAGCTCTTTTCTTTCATTCTTCCTACCTTCCTTTCCTTCTTTCTTTATTTAAAAAAACATTTTATATATTTATTTGAGAGAGAGAGAGAAAGAGGCAGAAATAGAGAGAGTGTGTGTGTGCCAGAGCCTCCAGCCACTACAAACAAATTCCAGACACATGTACCACCTTGTGCATTTGGCTTTCCATGTGTACTGGGAATCAAACCAGGGTCCTGCTTTGCAGGCAAAAGCCTTAACCACTAAGCCATCTCTCCAGCCCTCTTTCTTTCTTTCTTTTTTTTTTTTTTGAGGCAGGGTTTCACTCTATCCCAGACTGACCTACAACTCACTATGTAGCCCAGGCTGGCCTTGAACTCATGACAGTCTCTTTACCTTAGCCTCCCAAGTGCTGGGGTTATAGGAGTGAGCCACCACACCCAACTTGGACAGCAGATTCTTACTGAATTCAAACAGATAAGTGTAGTGCTCTAAAACAAGTATGCTGACCCATGGTTTTGCAATACTAGAGAGATCAGATAGGGAGAAAAGGTGACTGTTTCAATTCTGTTTACAAAAGTATACTTTACTAAATTGCTATGTTATAAACAGTTTAAAAGGGAAATGTCTCTTTAAACCTGGAAAACAGAACATGAAAAGAACCAGCAATGCGTCAAACAAAACTATAAAAATCACAGTCCTCTTCTGGCTCAGTCCCACTTGATTCTTGTTCTGCTTGATATTGCACTAGCAGTTTTGAGTCCAGTTTTTGCATTAAGGTTCTGGGAGGTTGTGTGCGTGGGTGTCGCGCATGCTTGCCATGGTTGTATGTGGAGCTCAGAGGACAACGTTCATGTGTTAGGTCTTACCTTCCACCTCCTTTGAATCAGGACTTTTCCTCTCTTGGTTTTTTTTTTTTTTTTGAGGTAGGGTCTTGCTCTAGCCAAGCTGATCTGGTATTTACTATGCAGTCTCAGGCTGGCCTTAACTCTTGGCGTTTCTCCTGCCTCTGCCTCCCAGGTGTTGGGATTAAAGGCATGTATGTGCATGTGCCACACAACTGGCTGGCATGAAGTTCTTTTTTTTTTTTTTGGTTTTTCAAGGCAGGGTCTCCCTGTAGCCCAGGCTGTGAGATTCACTGTGTAGTCTCAGGCTGGTTTTGATCTTCCTCTGCTTGGGTTGTGCACCACCATACCTGGCTGATCTCTCAGTTTTTGTTCTTTGCTGTACTCATCACATGTTTCCAGGTACCCACAAAGTTTTCTTGTCTCCACCTCCTGTCTTGCTCTCAGTGTGCTGCGATTACAGAAACCCATCATGACTCCCAGCATTTCAATTTGGAACTGAGGATTAATGTCAGGTATCCAGGCTTGAGTTGAGTGGCAAGTGCTTTTTCCATTGAACCATCTGCCCAGCCCTGAGGTTCTGGAACTTTCTATCCAGTCCAGCAGTGGGGTCTTCTGGAGTCCTTGTCAGCGTGTTTCCACACACCTCTCTGAAAGATTAGTGGCAAATGCCACTAGAATTGGAACACTGACTAGATGACGGGACTTGGAATGACTTTGATTAAAAACCTGGTGAGAGGCTGGAGGGTGGCTTAGTTGCTAAAGAGCTTGCCTCGTAAGCATGAGGACCCACTTTCAATCCCCAGAAGCCATGGAAAAAAAATAGGCATGTATTTAATCCCAGGGCTGGGGAGGTAGAGACAGGAAGATCCCTGAGGCTCATAGGCTAGTCTAATCTACTTGGTGAATTTTAACCCAATGGAGACCAAAGGCCAACATCTGAGGATATCCTCTGGCCTACACACACACACACACACACACACACACACACACACACACACACACACGCATGCACACACACGCAAACGCACGCACACACACCTCATATACACATATACAATTCTGATGAAATTCATCATGACTTATAACTTACAGGGTTACTTGGCTATTTCTGTGGCATAAACAATTTAATAAATACATCCACAATCATGACTGATAACATTAGGTTTTTAGGGATGTCAGCAAAATTTTAATGTAATTTAACTCAGTGGGTCACACACACAAATGACATTTATACCAGGATGTATAAAAAATATTGAAAAAAGTCACAATATCACTTAATTTTTGATAAGGCGTCTCATAAAATTTAACATGTCAAACAAGCCTAATTAGTTCATTCTTTTTTGAGATATATCACTTGAGTTT